>JAACJT020000055.1:63721-87375 GCA_009936485.2 Gymnarchus niloticus
CCCCCCCCCCCCCCCCCATGGTCTTTGTTGGGCCCCGTGGTGTTTATGCAGGCCCTGCGGTTTGTGACCTCTGAGTTTAGCGGCCCTCCCATGTCACAATGGGACCCTTATCCCACCATGATGTCGTGCTCTTGGTGGGGGGGGCGGCAGTGTATGACCCATTCCCCCCTACCCCCGGAAGAAAGGGCTTTGTTGATGACAGCCATTCAATAGTGTGAGAAATGCACCCATCCTGAATTAAAACCACGGAGCCTAAGGGTATCCGTCAAAGACGGTCAGTTTTCTCTGAAGCTTCTGTGTTGCCAGTCCCACCAATAGCTTGTTGAATGCAGCGTCAATGGGCGCGAACGTTCCTGGTTGATCTTGACTTGGTCGCCCCGCTGGCAGCACCACTCCCTTGTTTTGCTTCATCACACTGAAAGATGCTTCCTCTGTTTGCCTGCTCCAGCTCAGCATGGAGAAGGTGCAGGCCATCGCCGAGCAGGTGGAGATTAAAGCCAAAGTGGTTCAGACGGAGGTGAAGGCAGTTGCCCTTCGCTACCGGAAGGCCCTGGAGGAACGTGAATGCGAGCTGCTCTGGAAGGTGAGGTGCTCCCGACCCACTGGCCGTTTCTAAACATGTCTGGTGTGAGCTGGCCAAGAATCTGTCTTTGGTTCAAGTCAATGGTGCTTGGCTACTCTTTTCGGCCTTCAGATTCGGGACCTTTCCATGTTTAGAAGGTTATAAGTTCGAAATCTGTCGTCTGCTGTTGTATTACTGAGAGACCCGTGAATGTGTCCCTTAACCCCAGTGGCTCCCGGGACACTGGCTGAGTCCAGGCTTTCCTTACAAACACATCTACTATGAACATGTAAACGGCTAGAACGTTGATGCACTGGGTTTGATTTGCGTTAGCGGCTGATTCTGCTCGTTATGGGCTGTTAGCGTAGCGTACCTGCTGTCCTCAAGAAACTGCAGTCTTGACAAGTTTTCAGTAGCTGTACCAGTGCACCCGACGACTTCTCTGAAGGACCTTTCACGGCGGCGCTGTGTTATGGCTGACCCAGCCCATGGCTCTTTGCCCTGCTTTGCAAAGCAGTGATCCAGATGCCGCTGAGATGCATGACTTACAGCCAAACCGCGAGTGGTCAAGCAGGTATTGTAGAGGTTGAAGACGTTTAGATGTCTGAGGCACAGAACCTGAGCTGCAAGAGTCCAGTCAGGGACCCAGCTGTGCGACCCAGCTGTGCGACCCAGCTGTGCGACCCAGCTGTGCGAGGTTTAGTACCTGAAAGTCGTTCTAGCTAACATTGAGTTAACTCAGCATGCTATGATTTGAGATCAGTTTCTTTCCCAAGAACAGACTTGATGAACTGTCCTTCTGTACATTGTAGCTGCTTATTTGATGACTGACTGCATGGATGAAGACCTTAATCTTGAAGTCTGTAGTAACACAGACATTCAGTGTAGTCTCAGAGTAGAAAGCAGGTTACTACCAGCCCAAGGGGATCTTAGTATGACAGGCTAAAGATCTTCAAATATCTGCATAATCATCTGACGCTAGTCCAGTGATTTCCTGTTTGTTGTTTTGTTTTTTGTTGTTAACAAAAAGAATTCAATTGTGATAAAGTAATTGGTATAGCCATCTTTAAGCTCTCCGATTTCTGAATCCGCATTAATTTTAAAGTCTTTGTTTTCTTTAACATTCCCCTTAGGATAACAGAATGAATCTCTAAATGTTACATTGTGACATTAGCTGTATAAACGTGGGCTGCCATCTTTACCTCGAGACCTTTACGTCTTCGATCGGGTTATAACCCGGCACTCCGCAGTGTCGTGACGAGAGTGGCTGATTTGTGACCACAGTTTTAAAGCTTCCCTTCTTTTGGGGGTGGTGGGTACATTTAAAAGCTTCCCCTTTCTTGGGAGGGGTGGGGGGGTGGTATGTTTTTAAAGCTTCCCCTCTCTTGGGTGGGGGCGTTCATTTTAAAGCTTCCTTCCTCTGGTTTTTGTGACCCGTGCTTTGTTAATTCCCATCTGTGAGCTACAATAGCACCATAGCCTCCCCGAGGCTTGCGGTGACCTCATCAGATGGCTTCCCAAAGACACTGTGCTCTCAGAGGGGTTCCCCCCGCTGACGTCACGGCGGGACGCGTGGCCGCTTGCATGAAGAGGCATCTTTAATTAAATCAGGAGGTGGGAGCACTTAGCCCTGGCGTCCTTGAAATGTGGGAGGCTAGGAGCCGAGTGGCCCTTTATACCCGAAGAGGGCCCACGGGCCGGGGGAGGGGCCTTAATCCCATAATCAAGAAGGCGCCACTGGTTTCAGATGTCAGGAGCAGGACTCTGAACTCAATAATGTGCCACGGACAGCCGTGAATGGGACCTTTTTCCTGTTTACCTTATAAAACACTCCAACTGCCTGACCCCCCCCCCCCCATCCCCTTTCCCCCATGCTCTTGAGAAGCAACAGCTGCCTGCAGGGGGGGCAGCGCTGTAGTAATCCTCGTTAGGGCTTGGGTGGTCCCTCATCCCGTGTCCATGGATGTATCTGTGCGTGAGATGACCCTTCATAGAGGTTTTCGAGTAACATCTTAAAGTCAAATTTTGTCCAGTAAACTGCTTTCCCACTAGCTTGACCTCAACTCTTCGCAGGTGGAGAAGATCCGACAGGTGAAGGCCAAGTCCCTCTACCTGCAGGTGGAGAAACTGCATCAGAACCTCAGCAAGCTGGACGGCACCATAGCAGCTGTGCAGCAGGTCCTGGATGAGGGTCGTAATATGGACATCCTCCTGGCCCGTGAGCGCATGCTGGCACAGATCCAGGAGCTGAAGGCCCTCAGGGGCTTACTGCAGCCCCAGGAGGACGACCGCTTCATGTTCACGCCCCCGGACCAGGCTCTCTTCATTGCCATTAAATCCATGGGCCTGGTCAGCAGCGGTGCCTTTGCGCCGGTAACGAAGGCTTCAGGGGACGGCTTGCGGGCTGCACTCAAGGGCAAAGTGGCCTCCTTCACCGTGGTGGGCTACGACCACGATGGAGAGCCCCGGCTCTCCGGAGGAGACGCCATCTCTGCCGTGATCGTGGGGTCGGATGGGACCTTGTCCTCAGCCGATGTCCTGGACCACCAGAATGGCACGTACACGGTGAGCTACCTGCCCAAAGTGGAAGGGGAGCACGTGGTATCCGTGTTCATCAGCAACCAGCACATCGAGGGCAGCCCCTTCAAAGTGATCGTCAAATCGGGCCGCAACTACCAGTCAGTGGGCGTGCCCATGGCATCCTTCGGGGGCGAAGGTGAGGGTGACGGGCAGCTGTGCCGGCCGTGGGGCATCTGCGTGGACAAGGAAGGCTACGTGGTGGTGGCAGACCGCAGCAACAATCGCGTGCAGATCTTCAAGCCCTGTGGCACATTTCACCACAAGTTCGGCTCGCTTGGCTCGCGGCCGGGCCAGTTTGATCGGCCCGCCGGCGTGGCCTGCGACAGCCAGAGGCGGATCGTCGTGGCCGACAAGGACAATCACCGCATTCAGATATTCACCTTTGAGGGACAGTTCCTCCTCAAGTTCGGCGAAAAAGGGACCAAGAACGGGCAGTTCAACTACCCCTGGGATGTGGCTGTCAATCCCGAGGGCAAGATCCTGGTCTCGGATACCCGCAACCATCGAATCCAGCTGTTTGGGCCAGATGGGGTTTTCTTGAATAAGTACGGCTTCGAGGGCGCTCTCTGGAAGCATTTTGACTCCCCGAGGGGTGTGGCCTTCAATCACGAGGGCCACTTGGTGGTGACCGACTTCAACAACCACAGACTGCTGGTCATCCGGCCCGACTGCCAGTCGGCTCGCTTTCTGGGCTCAGAGGGCACCGGCAACGGGCAGTTCCTGCGTCCACAGGGGGTTGCCGTCGACCAAGAGAACCGGATCATAGTCGCCGACTCCCGCAACCATCGCATCCAAGTGTTCGAGCCCAACGGGAACTTCTTATGGAAGTTCGGGACTCAGGGTAACGGCTTTGGACAAATGGATCGCCCGTCTGGGGTCGCCGTCATGCCCGATGGCGTGATTGTCGTCGTCGATTTCGGTAACAACCGAATCCTCAAGTTCTGACCGGTGTGCTCTTGATGGGGATCGACAGAAGAAGAAAGAGAAGTCTGGGCTTTGACGAGTGCATCGGGACCAGTACTGAAAACAGCAGCTACAGTTTTAAGAAGCCCATTGTTAACGAGATCATTTCAGGAGCATCGGTAGAACTTGGCTGACATCTTCTGTTCCTTTAGGAAGCAGCATGTACTCCGATGTGCCTCTTAAACTTTTCGTTTAACTGATCGTCTCAGGGAATTTCTCACATTCTTGAAATATTGTACGCTCTGCGTCGTACCTACCTCATGTAGTTTATATATGAATGTACTTGCATTTGTTGTGCAGAGATTTAGTCAGCAAAGTTTTACAAAAGAGTCTACCTCAGTGTATTTCTTTATGTTTTGCAAGCAAACAAAACTTTTTTTTTTTTTTTTTGCACAGATTTCGGTTACGTTGTTTCACTGTGCACATTAGACAGTTTGAATCCTGAATGTTTTGGAGACGATGTCCCAGTAACGTGTTGGATGAAAAGTGTTGCAAGTCATTCATATCTGCAGTTTGGTTTCGCTGGTGGTTTTCGGTGTGTTACTCCCAGTGTCGTTTTCGATTTGACGTTACCTCCGTCGCTTTTTACCTGGAAGGAAAACAAAAAAAAAAAATGTAAAACATGAAGTCTTCTTCCCAATGCGTGTTAAAATGGCTGCCTTCCCGCGGTGCCAGATTGATGGGATTCTCTGTAAATGGCAGATTACTTTATAATGGGACCAAATAAAGAAACAGTCCAGATGTGGCTTTTTGGTAGTGTTAGAAACTTGATTAAATAACGCTCGCTAATTGGTGTAGAATTGATAGTCTTAAGGTATAGCATACATGTATAGTTAGCGTTAACAAGGCTTTCAGTCTATTTAAGAGTTTAAAAAGTGAGAACTCCAGGGTGGAGATTTTATTGTATTCCTAGCGTAGATAGATTGGACATGCAGAAGGGCATGTACTGTATCCGAACTTGGTACCAAAAAGAGGAACGGACAATTTGGTTTGAGTAAAATAATTTTACTTGATACAAGCCAGTTTCATTTAAAATGGTTTTCTTTCACTTAAGAATGGGCCAGAGTGCGTTGCTAACCTGGGCACTCGGCACTGAGGCTCAGTGGACGTGGGCACTGAGGAGAGTGCTGCTTTGTGATTGGGTGTTCAGTAAAATGCGATCCTATTGGCTCCAGCAATTCGGATGAAATCCAAACTTTTGCATGACTGCTGCTGTCAGTTTCTATTTATTGGGGTCTTATTTTGTTTTTGAATCTGGAGTGATCTGGATGCCATGGCCTTGGAGAACGATGGCTCTCGATTTGGGTGGAGGGAAGAACCAGAGATGAGGTTCTCTTTGTTGGCCCAGTTTAGTGTGTTTTTTTTTTTTTTTTTTTCTTTCTTCCCCTCAGCTTTTTTAGAACAAGGAAAAAGCCCTGACATCTGGCTATTCGTGAGACCTGTCACAGTAATATCCAGAGCGGCGCTAGTGGAGATCTGCGTGGTTCATTGCCCCTCTTGTTGACTAGTGGAGATCTGCGTGGTTCATTGCCCCTCTTGTTGACATGATTGTATTCAGAAGCTGGCATGTAAAGAGTCTGCCTGAACAAATACAGAATTCCAAACTTAAACTCTTGGCACATATTATATATTTGACTCCCGTTCCCCCAGCGTCCTAAAGCGCTTTCTTCAGGTCTGTGGTACAGGTGTCACTCCATACAGGTGTGGTAGACCTGTGTCCAAGCCACGTCGGCCAATTTGTGTGGATCTGTAAAAGATGTGGATTTCCTCCCTCAGGCTCGCACTTCTGGAGCAGATCTCTACTGTGCCGTGAGGTCCTTCTGGAAGGATATGTGCAGTTAAACTGCTTTATTGATTAGGCGGTGCCCTGGACTGCTAAATGAATCAAAATTTGATCAGATGGGTGCTCTTCAGTGTACAAGACTGACCTTTCTAATGCTAACCTTCCAGGAAGTGCTGTCTTTCTCTCCCGGCATCCAAGTTAAGGCTCATTACTGAGGGTCAGCCTCCAGCTTTTGATATCTATTCCCCCGTCGTCATATTTACATGATATCCTAAGTTGACGAATTCTTTGAAAGGTCCTGTTCTGCAGCCGTTGTATAAAGAGATTTCGATGGGGGAATAACGTGGCTCGATCAGCCGAAACCGAGTTGGGTTTCTTCACTCAAGGTCAGCAGTCCTATTGTGAAGCCCTGATCGTGTTAATCTGGTCAGGATTTGTCAGATTTGTGTGAAGAGAGACACACGATTTGGATGAGAAACATAGCACTGTGCTCTGCTGTTCTGTTCATGATCCGATGATTTAAGAAGGGACCCGTTCAGATTAGACGGATCCTGGATCCACCAGTGTGGACTGGTTTGTGTTCCTTCATTTTCCATCGCTCTCTGTGTCTGAAATGGGTGTAACATGCTTGCTACATTTTGGATCTGTGTGGTGACTAGCATAGCATAAGACCCTGCAGAAACATAGTCACCCTCCGTTATGCTCATCTAGTAAATTGTGCCTTTTCATTTTATCGGGATGCCGGTTGGAAGATGTTTAAAGGAATGTGCCAAAAAGTACCCCGTGAAATGGTTTATTGCCAAATGGTTAGCGCGGGTGACAGATTGGTCCGAGGCTGCCGGGTTCTGAAGGTCAGTTTTGTAGTTTGGTCACTGCAGATTGGTTTGACCTGCAAACCTGTTGGGTTGGAGGTGAGTGGTGTGGGAGGGGTCGTCTGAACGCATATGTAAACATCCTGGTTCATGATCGTCCAACTCTGAATGAGCAGAGCAGCTTGAGCACCGGTGTTTTTTTTTTTTTTGTGTGTGTGTCTGACATCTTCTGACAGTTCAGGCTCCTGTGTTCTAAGGTGGTCTTCATCCTCTTCCTCACAGGTTGCTCACACTCATTGAAAGATGGCTTTATCTCTCTGATAGAACACCAAAGTAAACCTGAACCCTTTACCTAGTCATTTGTATGACCTCTGTTTCAGCACAAAAATCGAATTTACCTCAGTGGAATGATTGTAGTAGCTTAGACTTGATTAGTTCAGAGGTCCTTAAGAAGAAAATAACTTATTTTAAGAAAACAAAATGTGTGAAAAGAAGACTATGTTTTATAAGTATATATTGAGAATGAACTATTTACAGAGTTGTTAGCACATTGCCGGGGTCGGGGGGAAGGGGGTTTTGAACTAGCTTGAGTCTGCTGCTTCGAACGCAAGAGCCTACACTGAGTTTGTGTTTCAGTATTATAAAAAAAAAGTTCATCTCTTTGAAATGGCATTACAGAGTGCTCTCTCAAAGATCCTTAGGTCTTCACTCTTTAAGAGGAAAAAATTATTTTAACTTTTTTTTTGCATGCTTTGAAAAGTCATAGTAGAGCTGTGTATTTCGTATTAAAGCAAAGGGTTTTTTTTTTTTGTTTTTTTTTTTTTTTAATTGACCATACCAAAAAAGTGTGTCTTTGTTACTGGGGTTGGTCTTAACCTCTAGCTTGTTTCCTCAGTTCCTCACCTATTTTTAAGGGGGAAAAAAAAGCTTTACAAAGCCCCAGCACGATACTGCAGGAACTGAATTGTTTTGATGGTTGTGACTGAAGAAAACCACTGTATGTTGATTCTGACTCAGAGTAGTTCTCCTGTAACTGCCAAAGATCTTCTGCATCCATGCTTAAATGAACATGATCAACTCCTCCTGAAAGTCCTGCTGTATATTATTACATTGTTGTTGGCCAAAGTAGTAAGCAAACTAAACCAGCCCTACTTTAATCTTAAAACCTAAACCTTGCCCTGCCCGTCCTTACCTTTAATTAGTGTACCATGTGACCTGCGTTTGAGACCACCTTTGGTAGCTTGCAAGAAGTTTTAAATTTGCTGTTTGGTCTTGTGTGTTCAGTGTGTACTTTGTATGATGCTGTTGGAGTAAACGGCAGTGGTTCAGGTTGAACTGGTGTTAAAATGTTTACCTGACCAAAATCAGACGTTTTTTGATTTGGTTTTCCTTGACGAAGTTGGTGGTATTGAAGGCCAAACGACAGGGATCGTCTGTACTCAGTCCCCTCTCTGGTGGCTTCGCTCGGGCCGTCGTCTTCTACAGCTTTTCTCACCTGCGGCATACTCTCCTCTCCCTGCTGTCCATATTGAATTACCAAAAAGGGGGAAAACGTAAGATTACAGGTGCATGGTCTTGGACCTCTTTTAATGCTTATATAATCTTAATAAAAAAAAAAAAAATTAAAAATTTTAAAAGTGAGGGATGGGACAAAAAAAAAAAAACTCAGGTAGCTTTCCAGAGTCTTGGATTTTGGGAGCTGAAATGACGTGTAATTTAGTAATTTAGTGATGTATTACCTCAGATTACTTTTTTGTGTTGACATATACCACATTACCTCTTGCTCCAAGTGTTATTTCCTGTAGTTCTGCAGGATTAAATGTATCACCCCCCACATCGTTTGACTTTTATGTGTGGAAAATACTAAATGAAACAGAAATGGGGAAAGCCTGTCACCGTAACCTGTTTGGAATGTACTTTTTTTTTTTTAAAAGGAGGGTTACTGTGAACCGCTGACTCCACCTCCTTCGCTCCTATTGGCTGCTGACAGATGGGGGTGGGGGAGAATTCTGGGTTCATAATCAGGCGTCCTGAGCCATTTGGAAATGTGCTTCAGAAAAAGTCCACTATAGGCAGCGATGGCCAAAGATGCAACCATACCGAGATTTTTGCCGTGTTAATCTAACAAAATATTAACAGTAAAATGAATTCTTTGCCAATACTGAGAGACTCCGTTTAACCTGGAGCTCAGTGCTGGCTGCTATCAGACTCAATAGTCTGCCGATGTAAGTGACCAAAAAAGCAGGTCGTGCCCCCAGAAACTGACCCAGAGCTCTCCCCTGTGTCCTGAAGGTGCCCCGTTTGGGTCCTGGGAGTCTGCTGAATGTGTACTATGAGGATGGGCTGCTCCTCTGACTGGGTGGGTGTCTAAATAAGACAAAGGAGACTAATGTTCACCTCTGCAGCCTGTTTCTGTTGTCTTATGTGGACTTTAAACATTTCCTATGCAGTTTGTTTTGGTTTTTGTTATTTTTTAAACAATAAACTTGAGTTTCTTGGATGTCATGGATGATGTATCTTTTGTATGAGGGACTGTGTTGAGCACTGACCACATACAGGTACACAGAGGTACTGTAGGTAGTAAGGTGCTACGTTACTTGAGTAAATGTAACTGTTTGGTGAAAGAAGTACTTGGAGTCGTTTTCAGGAGGGGTACTTTTTAGTTGCAGTTGAGTAAATCACTGAAGTAGTACTTTCACTCCCTTACATTAAACTACTTACTAGCCGCTACTGCACTATATTTTGGGGGGAAATGTTTCGTATAGGTCTGAAAGTCAAGCCATGTCGTTAGGCACTCTTTGGGGGATGGAGGACGACAGCCAGAAGAGCGATATTCTCACTGTCCAGACTGACGCCAAAAACCTGTTATGGCGGCTGTTTTGGCGGGCGATATCGCCACGTTCAGAAAGTCGGCTTCAAATCTGCGGAAAAACGTTGCGGTAAGTTGTCATTACAGCCGCCTATCAAGGAGGGAATTGTATTCCTATCGTTCTAAGATACAGGACCAAGATTAAATAGACGAAAGCAACCGGCTCGAAAAAGGTGGATTGATTAATTCGTGATCGATAATCCGAGCTACCGGATTTGTCACGCGACTGGGTGTGACGTCACGGAGCCGCCATATTGTGTGGAATCGCGAACGTCGCCTAAGATGCACTGTCTCGTCAGCTCTGAAACCGTGACTTTTCACCCGATTTTCGAGATTCAGAGTTATTAACGATGGAAGCAGTGCAGTTTCGAGCCTGTTGAACCTAAATGTGCGGACGGTGCCGTGACACTAACCCTTGGGGTTCCATACAGAGCTCTGTCACTAGCTGGCTGTTACCTGGAGTCTAATGAGCGCCTTTGGTGTCAAACAAGATGGCCGCCACAGATCAGTTTGAGCACTGAGGTGTGAAGTCGTGCCTGAAGGCGGCTATAATATTAGGACTGATATAAAATGTTGTGGTGTTGGGAAAGGGCAGCAGGAGTGCCATACTGCACAGGACACGGCGCCAGCGTAAACATGAGATCCATGTTGCGAAAAATGTCACGCTTCGTCGAAGTCTTGTGCTGTGTCCTGCTGACGTTGGGACGTGCGTGTGTCCAGTTGGTTATTGGTTGTGAACTTGAATACACGATTCACTCCCGTTGAGTTCTGTGCTTCTTTAAATGGCCTGCTCCATCGCCACAATTACTTGTATCAGTCCTAATATTAGTTTATAGTGTATAATATATGTATTTGAATGTCTATACTCCTAAAAATGAAGCCCTGTGATCTGGCATATATATAATTGCATTCTGCCCACAGCTCTACCTGGCCCACTTTCGCCTCAGCGTTAGAATTGATGTGTGGTTGGCGTCTAATATTCTAAGTGTGAAAATGTATGAATTTCACGACGTCACACTGCTGTCCTTGTTAGCGACTGGGCGATGTCTGGTAATATACGCCCTATATCAGTAGTGTTCTGGGCTGACCTCCAGATGTTGCCTGATCCTTGAAGCGTCGCTGCCTTTGGAAGCTGCCCCTCAAAGTCTGTGCACAGCCCTGATTACGTTTGAATTCAGGTCTTTAATCTTTATAGTTATTTTTATGTAGCGTAATCGCAATCATTCTGGTTAATGTTGTTCGTTCTGACATTTAAAATCTGACCAATGTAACGAGTAACACAGTACTCCAGTAGTATTTTTACATAACTACTGAGCGTAAAAAAGTATTATTTGGATGAATACTCGAGTACCAATTTTTCACAGTAACAGAAGTTTTACCTGAGTAAAGTTTTTGGCTATTCTATGCATTCTGCAAGTACAGGAAAACCTCTGCCAACTTGTCATGGCTAGCAGATCTGTTAGTAATTAGTTGCTATGCCTACAAATGACTTGTTTCCCGCAAGTACTAGTCAGCCATGGTGAATGAAAAATTAATCGGTGATGGTTACTCAGATCGGGTGTCTGAGGTAAAGATGGTCCTGTTTTAGGTTTCTCGCTTGAGTATGGTACACGCCTCCTCTCCGGGGTGAGGCAACGGCTTGAGACAGGTTCTGTCGGTGGAACATGTCCTTTTTTGGAGTGCGTGTCGAGAAGCAGCTAGAAGACATTCCTCTTAATACCTCCAGCATTGTTAGTGAACGAGAGTACCTCGGCACCACCTTTTTCCAGTTAAGAGTGAAGTAGCGACACAGCAGTGAGGTGAAACGTTTAACTTTAGTCATTATCACCTTAGGGGGGTTCTTGGGATTTTAAGTCCCAGCAGGAAATATTACTAGGGAAATGAGGTTTCAGACCTCACAGTGGATAGGTTACGCTAAATTATATGCCCAGCTGGGTATTTTTCTCCATGCCGAGGTTGGATTCAGTGGCACTCTCGTTGAGGCTGACCTGAGACAAATGGAGCTTTATCATTACAAAAACATATAAAAAGGGATGATATCAAACTGTGCTTACAGTAAAGCCAGGAGAAAAGCTCTTAGCCATTTTAATCAGTGGCAGGATGGTGGGATTCAGATGCAGGTCCCAATTGAGTGAAGCCACAGAAGACTCAGGAAAAGTCAGACATTTAAACGAAACCTTTTTTAATTCAAACTTCACAAAGTAGTTTCAAAGAGGGTCACATCCTCTCAAATACAAAATAAAACATTTCTGTCAGACCTCACCACGTCATTCATAAATACTTCAGACTGGAACTCCAGCAAAGGCAAGAAACGTGTGTGTGTGTGTCAGGATCGCTGCAGCAGGGGCCAGCTGTCAAACTGCCCGCGTGTCTGCCACACTCTTGCCTTGTCCCTGTCCCTCCCCTTTGTCATTTGCGCTGCACTTGTGTGAAGGACGGGGGAATATGGATGGGCTGGAAGGAGCCAGCTGCCTTCTTGCGGCCGTCCGCAGCGGAGGCCACTTTGCCGAGAGGCAAGAGCTGGTTCCTCCGGATGATCTGCAGGGCCAGCTCCGTGTTCCCTGTCAGAGGCAAGATGGCGTTTTTGACCTTAAGGTCATGCATAAATCACACCTATCCACAATATACGCACGGTATACTGGGGACTTCTCCCAGCACGTCAACGCGAATCCACTTACACTCTCACAGCAGGCTGGTACGTACGGATGGTTAAATGGAGACCACACAGCTGGATCAGCGTCAAGATACATCTCTGACGTCTGACCATCGATGCAAATAGCAGCCCCCGTCGAGCAGGGCGCCTGCCTGAGGTCAGTGGTTTAACTCCAGCCTCCTCCCTCAGTTAAGATACTGCTGATGTTTCCCCCCCACATACGTGCTCCAGGGACCTTAACAACCCCACCTGCTGGCTGGCGTGTGCATATGCTTACCGTTCTGCAACTCCAGGTAGACGGCCAGCAGGATGGCTTCTGGGGGTATCTCTTTGGTCTGGACCATGGAGGCGGCCTGCTCGGGTTCAGCAGCGAGGCAGCGGTTAATTAAGTGGGCTGCCTCGTCAAGCAGGGGCGAATCAGGAGAATGCAGTGGCACCTACCTGGTGCAGACACTTGCGGGCCTTGTCATACTCGCTACGCAGGCAGTAGGCACTGCCCAGGTTGAAGAGCATCATCGCCCTGGCTGAGTTGACTGTGCTGGGGTAACACAGAGGGGTCTGCTTCCCCGCTGAGGGATGGGGGAGGTGGTTAGGGACATCCACACCGAAACCATGGGACAGGTCACACACGACTATGACAGATGATGTCATTGAGTAAACCCCCACGCCGTGTGGGCAGGCTACTCACAGGACTCCAGCTGCTCGGTGTCCCCCCGGTCCGAGCCTGAGAAAACAGTACAGACACATGGTGTCATGTGAATATACCAACATGTGTCAAAGAATCATGTGAACATGCCAACATGGGACAAAGAGTGAGGATTCTTCCCTGGCAGGGGGCTTTAGATGGAGTCTATCATGCCATGCCCA
This sequence comes from Gymnarchus niloticus, assembly GCA_009936485.2. Taxonomy (NCBI): domain Eukaryota; kingdom Metazoa; phylum Chordata; class Actinopteri; order Osteoglossiformes; family Gymnarchidae; genus Gymnarchus; species Gymnarchus niloticus. The sequence continues at coordinate 76,811 of JAACJT020000055.1, forward strand.
CACAGCGGCCCGCTGTCACTCGGTTCTATAAATCACCGTACGGTGATATTTCTTGATTAGGTGGCACATGCCTCAGAAGCCCAGCTGGCCTGCGACTAGTAGCGAGAGGCGCAAGCCAAACACTGGACACATCGTCGGTACGGTTCGAAATTGGGCAGCAGTTTAACCGTGTTTGTTGAAAAAAGGAGCAAGCAAGAGCAGGAGATCACCTTGGTCCTGCTCGCTGGACGAGACCCCCAGAAACACGTCACTAACATTCTCCGGGTTCAGGTGGGCGATGGCGTCCGAAATGCGGTCCATGGAGATCAAGGCCTCTGCTGCATACAGGTGACCCAGGAATCTGTATGGAGTCAGATGGCTCAGAGCTGAGAACACCCACACCCGACTGACTCCTCCATAGACAATCAGGCTCATCAGACTGCACTCTAATCTCTTTGTGACCACAGGCAGCACTGAGCATCCTGACTTGACCATCAAGGGGGGGGGGGGGGGCTGCTGTAGGCCCCGTAGGAAAAACAACACATCGATAGGTCCAAACGAACAGACTCCAGTCTCCATGTTCAAACATCACAGGCTACTGACTGTTTCACTCAATGAGTTCATCTCAGTCCAAAGGCACAGGCAGGCCATTCCTAGATTCTCCTGTCCTTCAAATCTGTACACAGATCTTCCAAGAAAACCTTTTTCTCTCAGTAATGAGCCTCTTCTACTTTATGGAACCCTCTGATTCCAATGCAGTTAAGAGTTGTAAAGCCTGCCATCAGGATGGAATGAGATCTAGGCATGCAGACAGAGATAAAGGTGCATGGGCAGAGAGAGAGGCAGGACCTACTTGAGGGAGCCGGACAGCTTGGGTTGCTGGAGCAGTTTTTCTGCGTGGCTCAGGGAGATGACGTTATCTCCCAGGGCTAAGGCCACGTACGCACTGCAGGCCAGGATGGAGCACCTGGGGACACAACGACACTGGACATCAGCAATGCTGGGGTTGTTTGTGTGTGTGTGTGTGTGTGTGTGTGTGTGTGTGTTTTTCACAATTCAAAACACCGCTGAACTTTGGTAACCTCCGAAATGTAGCCTGGATTTAGTTTACAGCTCCGTGGAGGAAGCCAAGCCCAGTGCAGATTTCAACATGATGGTTTTCAGCTACAGCTGTAAAGAGCCCGGGGAAGGGTTCTGTCCCTAAAGCCCCCCCCCCCCCCCCCTCCCCCACAGGGGCCACACCGAAGGGGCTTCACCTTGCCCCACCCAGTGTGTCTGCTTCCATTTATGCCCTTTGCTTCATAAAACGTGTCAAATTGTGGAGCCAAGCCTCAAGTGAACCCACCCCCCGGCATTCCAAGAAGCAGGTTGGAGTGAGTCAGTGGGCCGGAGGCTCATAAACTTGTCATGGCATTGAGCAAGGTATGGCAGAGCGGGGGAGCAGAGAGGCAGAGGCCCAATGTGACACGTCCTGGACCCATCACTGCCTCAGCGTCACGAGGAGGGAAAGACGGACAGGGGCATTAATGCAGCAGGTAGGCTGAGCCAATGAGGGAGTCCTGGTCCTTTCACGGTGGAGTGGAAGACCCTCCAGACGGACACGCAGATCCCGAGAAGTCAACTGACGTACAGCCAGAGGGCGTGGTGACGAAGGAACTGCAAGTCTCCTGATTGAGGATGAGAGAAACGGGGCTCCAGAAGCTCACCTCAAGTTCTCCAGTTCCTGCCTCTTCAGGGGAGAGGATGGTGGTGCAGGGACAAACTTATCTCCATCCTGGCCTTTGCTACTGGAAGTTACAAACAAAACACAAATTAGCTACACAATTGACCATGTAGTGGAGAGGAAGAAAGAGAATCCGATGGCAAGGGGATCTGAGCTACCTCCTCCTTTGCAGAGTTGGTCCACCTGGAAAAGGAATCTGGGTTTTCATGTCATGGACGGCATCAAAGTCCAAAGATGCCACCTCCCACTCATCTCCACAGCCCGCCCCAGATAACCGAACAGGCCCCATCCCTGACAGGCCCCGCCCCACAGGACCTCACCTGCACATGTCACTGTTCTCGCTACCGCTCTCTGTGCTGCCTGATTGGCTGGAGCTCTTCGAACCATTCTCCGCCTTGCCCTCCTGCTGCTGGTGCTCGGGGAGGAGGAGCAGAGCGTTTCTGAGACAGATAGCCGCAAACTCCATGCTGGCCACAGGAATGGCAGCCGTCTGTCCGTCACTGCAGAAGGCGGGACACAGCTTGTTAAATCGGCGTCGTAGACACACTGACTCTCCACACTGGCCGCACGCAGTCTGACAGAATGGAGATAAAATTTATCTACCTTTTGAATTTGATTAACCCCTGAGGACAGAAAGCACAAACAGTGGCAGCATCAAACATCCCAAAGATCAATAATGAGAAGGGTTTTTCATAACTATCACAACTGCTCCCCCTGCTGGTGGATTAGGGGTACTTCTACAGCTAAATTCCACAAGTAAAACAAGATCTTGAATTGCAGGTAACAGATGTCGACTGCCAGCAAGGTTTATCACAGACAGCGTATCGAAAGGAGGTCCAGCAGAGTGACAGACCTGTAGACTGTATTCTGGGCCGACTGTGATGCAAGGATGATCTTGCGATGGTATCCCTGACCCACAACTGACTGGACGATGCCCTTTTTACTGGGGAGGCCCTTGGTCTCCTGGTCTGAGTTCTGTCATCAGGTAGAAATAAGATGAACAACATCCAGAGAGCTGCTGGCTTTTTGAAACGTTTCATCAAATCATGAACATGACAATGTCACATAACACAATTAAAAATGAATCGTAAACTGAGGTTGATATTTCGCTGGGTTGTTCAGCTTGGTGGAGAAGCTGAATAAAGTCCGACCGGACTCCGTTTGACTCTCTATGACAGAGGAACATGGTATGAAGAACGAGGGCTGTGACTGATGATTAATTTTATAATTAAATAGACTATCAACTGCATTTCTTTAATCGTCGGATCATTTTTTCTCCCGTCTCAATGAGAAATTTAAGCAACGGCCCAAGAAGCTCGAATGTGAACCTTCGCCTTATTCATTCAGGTTACAAAGTGCCACACATTTCAGGTCCTGCCTTCTTCTGTACACAGTCCTTTAACCTTCCGTCTGTGCCGTAAGTGGATTCTCCTTTTACTGCATTCTCCTTTTACTGCACAGACAGACAAGACGCTATCGCCCCCCTATTCTTACTGCAGCGTACAAATATGACCAATACGAACATTATTTCATTGAATGCCCGGTCAACAATTTCCATAACACACTGCTGACCAAACATTGCAGGCAGAGGACACGAATTCCAGATAGATTTGTTTAAATGTATTCCGCCACGTTACTTGTTTTTGATCAAGCTAAATAATTGGATATGTGTTTAATACCTAAACGTCATTAATAATCAGCTTTTACAACCTCTACTAGTGCCTGTAGCTCAGAGGAAATAATTTTAAAAGCAGCGCTAAAGGCTAAATCCTCGTGAATATTAACCAACCACACTTACCCAGGCTGTCTTGGCGAGACATCGATTGGTTAACAGTGAGATCTATATATTTCATAGAGGACAATGCCCATGATCAACTCACCCCCCTGTTGGCCGCGATGCAGCACTCTGCTAGCCTGAGCCAGAGCCGAGGGTTCGAGTGGTAGACCTGGACCGACTCCATCAGACACTCGAATGCCGCCAGGGGGCGCCCTATGTGCAGGAGCTGGATGCCGCAGTTGTATAGAAGTTCATAGCGCTTGTTGGCTAACAGGGCGCACATCGGAACTCCAGACAACTTCTTATCTGCGACATGGAGCCAGACGCACAGCATGAACTCCTGCAGGGGCAGCGCCACGTCACCAAGTGACGACACGAAACTTACTCCGCCCATTACCGTTGTCATGGCTGCCCATCTGTGAGCACATGTTCTCGTTCTCCTGCAGGGCCTTCTTGAAATAGAAGATGCCGAGGTTGTGTTTGCCCATAGCAAAATGTATGCAGCCAAGATTGTTCCAGAACATACAGCGCACGCATTCACCTAGAACAGAGAACCAAGGTCTGCGATCAGCACAGAACTCCAGGGTTCTGTGTGGACCGGACTGTGCCGAGTCACGCCTGCCATTACCCGTCTTCATGGGCCCGGGATGCTCCGCGATGTTGGAGCTGTTTAAGAGCTTCACGGCCTTCCGGAAGTTTCCCCTCAGGTACTCGAAGTTGCTCTTGAGGAACAGGGAGGGAGCAGACTGGGAGAAAGAGACACAGATCAGGGTCCCAGTCAGGCTTTAGGGGAAACCCTCACTGGATGGGCAGCAAACAGATTTTAAGAGATAACGAAAACAGACGGCTCAGTAAATCCCTCTCACATTTCCGGCTGTGTTCATCACCGACTTGATCTCCCGCTTACATGCCTTCAGGGACTTCATCTGAATGTAGGCTCGTACTTTATACTGTGGAGACGACAGACACAGGGTGACACACGTCACGACAGTCCGTAGACCACTAGCACACATTTACTCTGGCCACAGCTGACAAACCTGATCCAGCTAACTAGTTTACACAGCGTTTCCCAGTATGAAAGAAAACAAGTCAATACGGCGGACTCAGCAGGAGCACGGGATACTCGGAGAAGAAAGGCTTCTTCTAATAAAAGCTTGACAGGAGTTAAGCAAAGAGAAAGTGACACACTAGAATGTAGCACTACGGATCCATCCGTCCATGTACAGAGTTATAGTGTTCGAGGTATACACCAGGAGTCAGAGGATGGGGGCGGGGTACATGACTCTTGTTTTCTTCATGTTGAGCCGTACCTCCATATTTTCATCATCTTTTAACATTCTTTACAAATGTCATCTTCATTTTCTCCACCTGTTAAAACTGTCTTGTGCATTTATGTGCTCTTCAGACAACAAAGATGAATTCACACAAACGCTGCTACCGGTGTTTAATTGATTAAATGCCAATTATGTGTACGTAGGCAATAAGACGCCTGTATCAATATAGGCCATGTCCGAGTGACACACGAGTGAGGTAGAGGGAAAGGCTCTCTTCTAATCAAGTGACACATCAATGGCTAATTCATTCATTCATTCATTCATTCACAATTACCTGGTGAATTTTGGACTTGGCTGCCTCTACCATAGCCAGGTACTCCATCTTCTGATTGCCACCATCTTTATTGGCGTTGCCTCCGGCCTGGTCAAAAACAAGAAAAACATTTTTTATTCCCCCAGTCTGCCTTTCAGGATGGGTGGCGGTCAATCTTAAAACAGCAGGAGGCAAAGACAGACAGGTATGCAAAATACGCGATTTATATTTCTATCTGACTTTGGCCTCATTCTACTGCAGTAGAGGTGCAACTAACTAATATTTTGGTGCTTACTGATGAACAAGCCAAGAATAAAGAAAATGAAAGAATATTTTCCAGTTTCATGGACCCAGGATTTTTGAATATTTTATTTACTAAATTACAGGTAATACTTGAGGGTTTTACTGTATAAAAAATTAAGAATACCATCTCATATTCTGTTCACAAACTCACTCCAACTTTCTCACAAAAAACAGTTTCAGTTTCTTTTAAAGCAGTAAACATTTTTCTTTCTTTAAGTATAATGAACAAAACATATCCTGTTGCTTTACAGATAAAAGAAAAAATATGCAAGTATTTCAGCATAAGAACTCAGAACAAAGCAATATCAAAAGACAGAAATGCCTAGTTATAGTTCAATGGTACGTAGCACTGATACACATTACTGTGTGTGATTGCAACTATGGACTCTCGGATTTTATAAGCCCAGCATTCAAATGAAGAAAGGTCAGCATTTTGACATGTTCACATGACTCATTTTTAATTCTCATGCATGTATCTGAACGGTAAGATTAGCAGTACTGCAGTCATACAGATCACAAGCTTCCCTCTTTAACGTCCTTTCAAACAAAATCACATCTCAAGGTGAGCACGGTGTCAATTGCTTTAGCTACTGTATATGACCTGCTAAAAAAAAAAAAAGTTATCCTTCCTAGCTAACTAACTAGCGTATCATCCGGCTGAGCTATGCTAACTTTTGCCACTGTCAGATCCTCCAGCCCCATGCTGGGGTGTTTTCAGACGCTCTAATATGCAAGCTGGGCTCCTGTGGAACACCAACTCTGCCTTCCATGTCGACACTTTTCATTTGTATTTTGGTGAAATGTTCCCATACAGGTACTTGGCTATACTCGTATCGTTTGGGTTGCAGGACTGCATGTTCATCCCAAATGAACTTGGCTACAGTGCTTCCTTCTCTGGTTAAAACGGGTCATACCTCACTTGGGCCTTTCAAGAAAATTATTTTAACCTCATGAGTTCGTATGACTATTCAATAATGAAAATATTTGTCGACAATAATTTTATCGATTATTTGGATACAACACTTCTGGCGACCACACTGGATGTCAACTCGCTCGCTTTATCTCAAATCAGCTCCACCTGAGGTCCCTGCTTATGCAAATATGGGACTTCACATGAAAGATCTCCTGAACGAATAACTTATTAGTAAATATATCACAATACTCTGAAGCCCGGCCTTAAGCAAAGAAAGGTCATTAATGCAATATTAAATATGTACCTCCTAAGATTAAAAAAAAAAAAAAAAAAAAAAAGATTAAAATCACCAATCATGAATTCCATTTTCAATACAACAGGCACAATTCCTTACATGAAGTACAGTCGAGTGTCAGATCAACCCCAACGAAAAATGGAAGGCCACACACACAAGATATGAACAGAACAGAATATGCCTGTCACTGCACATGGCAAGTTCAGCAGAATTCAAAATGCAACTCTGCGGGGTGCTTCCAGAAAACACCATGTGGACAAAAAGGAAAAAAAAAAAAAAAAAAAAAGGTAAGATGTGTGAAGTGGAATGACTAATAAAAATACACAGAGACACACACTCTAATTAAAACCAACCCCGCTGTCAAAGACAGTGTAAACATGGTTGCCTGTCAATGACTCAAAGAGGGGAAAATATATATATTAGGTACCTCAGTTTTGCCATTTTTGTTGTTTCCTTGCACAGCAAGTTTCTCCAGTACGGCTAAGAGGTGGAGAGCCTTCTCTGGTTGGAAGGTGAGCAGGTACAGGTCCACCAGCAAGAAGCAGACAGCCTGGGCAAACTTTTCTTCTAGGACAAAGAACAACATCAAGCCATGCCAAACTGCCGTCTAAATCTCACCGAATGGCAAACATCTCACACATCTGAAAGGCGAACATTAAAGGTTCTAGCAGACGTAAAATGCAAGCATTCTGACCGATTTCCACACAAAATACCAGCCGTATGTACCGAAAGGTTCTATGAAGTGGTAAAGCCTCTCTCCTATCGATATGGCCTCTGTGTACTGCCGCATGTGATACTGCAGGACTGCCTGGTTATAGTAGAGAATGCTGTTCTCAACATCGTCCAGGCCGTCCATTTCGTCAATGGCAGCGTGAACCTGCGTTGAAGACACAAATTAAATCAGGCATCAACCCGGTCAGTGTGTGGGATGAATTAGAAAATAACGCTGTCAAACAGATCATCAACTACCTGATGCTTCATGGCCGAAAGCGCCTGTTTCAAGGTGTCTGTCGTGGTCTGTCCACTTTTGTAAAACTCGGCCACAGCTTTGTTCATCAAGATTTTGTAGTCCTCCTTGTTCAGTTCCTCGAGGTTTCCAAGGTGTTTCAGCGACTCGTCGTAATTCCCAGCCTGGTGAAAACATACATGCGGATTAACACCATGCTGAGGCGTACAAAACAGCGTGTTTAAAACACAGGTCGTGCACAGAAATATTTCTGGAAAGTACCACGAAAGCTTGGAAAGCGTTTGCTGCCAGTTCCTTTTCTTGGTCCGTGATGCCCGACGACGAGCTGTCTTGCTTCGCCTCAGTGGGTTGATCTGTGAAGGTGAACCATATCGAAATGAGAAACTTAGGCGCTGGCACACCTGGAACGAGCCGAGGTGTGTAAGCACGATTCACATGAATGCCACCCGATACCCCGGCCACTGGCGTGATGCTGAGCTGTCCCATGCACACCAGCTTCACTGACAGGAATTAAGGCGTAAACAGGAGGGGCACAGGGGAATATGACGTCACCGAATGACGTCATCCCCCAATAACGTACGTCACAAGTTACCAGACTCTCAATACACCCCATATAGGACGCCTGCTTCAAAGCTGGATAGCATCACATTGCCCAGTGTCCACTCATGGCACCCAAATACTAAACTGTGTCTAAATACAATCTAATGAGGAACGAGGCAGGGGTTAACCAGGCAGCCCCGCTGACAGGTACGGGGCAGGCGGGTATTTTAACAGGTGCTCGGCTACCTGGATTAGCTCACCGGCTAAACCAGCTAGCCGACGACGCCCCTTTGTGCTGAATCCAAGTATCCCCCTAAAGGGCTGCTATTAGTGAGTTACCTCCTGTGTTGTTATCTGCCATATTCTGCGGTCTCCTTTTATCCCGCTGCAAGATGAAAATCAGCAGTAAATGCGATCAGCCGCCAAACGGCGCGCGTTTAGCTAACGGACTAGCGAAGCGCGCGGGGTTTCGGACACCAGCCTTGGAGCCGCAGCCTGATTTAAAGCGTTAGCCTCTCGACGCTACGCTGTGCCGCAGACGACGCTCCGATGAGGTGCCCCGCTTCCAGCGCGCGCTCCTCTACGTTACGCAGCCGGCGTTCCGCCATGCGCGTGAACCCCTGCGGCTAGGAAGCGACCGCGCCGCGCCGTAACGGCGCCCCCACTGTACGGGAGGGAAACTGCAGACCCTACGTGGGATGGGATAACATTTGAATTGTTTCGTTAATATTCTGGTTATATTATAGTACTGTACAAATATTGTTTTCACTAATGTCGATGTGTTTTCACGCTATGTCCCAGTTTAATTACTGGAAGAGATTTCGTATTTTGTTTTACAACTGTTTATGATGTATGAATAGTTAAAATGCCAAAAATTGAATTTATTTGATGAATTTTCATTGATGGAAAATGACCCCCAATAGCTGAGTTATTTTTAATTATGGCCGGTTTGAGCAGATTTGGAAGGCTGTATAAAATTGCCAAATTGGTTTTAGTTCTTCCCTGCTCGAATGCAAATGCAGAGAGAGTGTTCTCCATGGTGGGCTTGAACAAATCCAAAACTAGGAACAGTTTGGCTGTCATCTATCATGACAGTGAAAATGGCTGGCCTTGAGCCACAGTGCTTTAAGTGGGAGCCCCCTACTCCTGACATCAAGGCATCAAAATCTGCCACAAACACTTACAACAAAGTACACCATTCATAAATCATAAAACTGAAACTTGTACACACACACACACACACACACACACACACACACACACACACACACACACACACACAGGGTGAATGTCCCAAACAACTACAGCTGGAGATGTCATCATGACAATGACCTCTGATCACTACTGATGTGACTGGAGAGTAGAACTCACACACACACACACACACACACACACACACAGCCTGACTTGCACAGTCATGGCAAGTTCTACAGTCACTCAGTGTTGTTAAAAATGATGTGTGTGAATGTACAGTATGTGTACAGTATGTACGTTGAGCCCTGCTGTTCAATGGGGTCATTTGGGGCCAAATTTCATTTTATTTTTGATCCATTTGTATTTCTGAGATTCATAAATAAAACAATTTATTTTATTTGACTGAATTTGTCTGTCTTTTATCAGATTTACCGGTTGTTTTAATTTCTATTCGTGCTGGTCAATTATGAACAATAAGTAAAATTGAACTGGTTTCTAAGTAGCAAAAATAAATGGGAGAATTGGGTGGGGCCGAGGGGCCACTGCTGCCAAATTTTGAGTGGCTCCACCCCTAACAAATGTAATCTCACTCCAAACTTCTGATGAAACTTGAGAGCCCTGCATTACAACGCATGCTATTTACAACACACATATTTAACCGTATATACAAACCCCAGTCAATGCTGGGGCGCCCCCTAAGGGCGGCGTTACATTATGTTGTATATATAGTGTGTTAGACTGTGCACCTGTGACACCCTGTATCTCAAAGTGTTGCACTGTGTTGTGTTCTGTTTATAAGTATTATGCCCATAATCATGCAGTGCCGACGTGGAATATTAATGTACACAGTCATTGTTTGTTGGTGTCAGGCTTTGGTTCTCATTATAAAATGGCTCGCGTGATGGCCACAGTATGTAACGTGTTAGCTACATGTTAATCCTACCATGTTTTGGCACCACTGCATACGATCACTAAATGACACAAGTGGTTCTGGGATCAAAACACAAGCGAGGAGAGCGTGTTGAGAAGATGGAAAGTGTACTTTGAGGGGCTGATGAATGAAGACAATGAGAGAGAGAGAGAAGGTCGAATGATGTGGGAATAGTGAATCAGGAAGTGCAACGGATTAGCAAGGAGGAAGTAAAGACAGTTATGAAGAGGATGAAGAATGGAAAGGTTGTTGGTCTGGATGATATACCTGTGGAAGCACGGAGATGTTTAGGAGAGATGGCAATGGAGTTTCTAACCAGATTGTTTAATGCAATCTTGGAAAGTGAGAGGATGCCT
>JAACJT020000055.1:87475-113860 GCA_009936485.2 Gymnarchus niloticus
GCGTGTGTGGGGCGGGCGGCGGGGTGGGTGGGGGGGGGTGGGGGGGGGGGGGGGGGGGGGGGGGAGGGGCGGGGGGCCACCCTGGGGGGGGGACCAACCCATTGCAGGGCACAGTGACACACACTACTGCAATTTAGACGTGAATTAGCCGACAACGCATGTCTACGACTGCGGGAGCAAACCGGAGGACCGAGAGAAAACCCGCAAAGTACAGGGAGAAGATGCAGACTCCACACACACAGAGCCAGGATCCAAACCCCCAGCTCTGGGGGTGCAAGGCGACAGTGCTGAGCACTGAGCCACTGCACCCTCCCCCTGCTGATTGAAGTCTGAAATCACACAGCCCTTTCGCAACAAATACCACTTTAATGCAAACACTTTCACGTGAAATTTACAGAAAAAAAGATCCTGAGGATCAATCCAACAATACACAGCATATCCACATGACAAAAAATGAATTAAACAGTAATTTAAAAGGCTTATGTACAAACATGGAGATGCTTATAGATTTAACTGTGCCAGATACTTACATTCATGTTGTAGGCTGTGTGGAAATCTTCACATTTATTAAAAAATTTCCAACACGGTTACCCTACAAGACCTACAAATATATTTCAGACAAAAAACATAATCATTGGTAAATATATGCTTAATGCTACTGAATATCCAGTGAGGGATAAATACAACACTAGACAGAAAACCCCCCCCCCCCCCCCAATGGTAATTATAGCAATAAGAGACTGTGCCTGAACTGGCCGAGCAGGCTAACGGTATGAAATTAACGTTTTCTGAAGATAAACATTTGGCTTGTAACTGAGCATCACACAGATGTGTGCAGGCGTGTATCAAACATGTAGCAAGAGCTGAGGGAGAAAACATTCTTAGCTGGTAGATAAAAGCTGAACAAGGACCAGGATGCGGTCTGTGATTGAATCGCCTTTCCCAGGATCACACTGCTGAACTAGAATCCTGTTGCTTACAATATACTCTAGTAATGGTTATGCTCTGAGCCTCAGCCACCCTTTAACGTGACATCTGTGTAACAGGATGAGGTTAATGGAGAAAACGTCACAAAACTTGGTGATTAACAGCAGGAATGAAACTCACGACTGGGGTCGAGCTGCATGCCAAAGACAACTTCAGAAAAATTTGGAGTAATTATTCTCAACTTAATATAAAACCATTTAAAAATATTCTTTGGTTCGGGAAGGTAAGATCCCACAGTACAGCACATTTGCTCAGTTTTTCTCAGCCCATCTAGGGGAGTCCTCTGGTAGAAGAGGGGATAATACAAAATTGCCTATATGGAATACACAAGTCTATTAAAATAAGAGACACAAACTTACTTGGAAACACAGACAAGCAGCTAGGAATGAGTCCTGGTGGCTTGAAACCATGCTAGCAATCGTTTTTCTGAACTATAGCCAAGGCCCAGGGTGATAAACAACAGGGTTTGTCCAGAAACCAAGGAGTGCAGGAACCTGCCAGCTCCAGACAGACCTGGCCACGGTGCCCTTGGATGCACTGCTCCAGAAAGGGACAGAAGTCTCGTTATCTCTTTTGTTTGTTTGCTCTAATTAACTGATTACGTGTGTAGAAGTTGAAAGATATGAGGATTTCATAGACGTGAAGGGACACACATGGACACAGACGTTATAATTCTCAGCTCAGGAATATTCAGGATGTCACACCTAATTCAGCATAATTGACAGGACGGAATATTCCAATCACCAGCCAGTGTTGGCTGCAACAACAAAGAATTAAAGAATTAAATATACGACCATGATGAAATCCAATGTATTCAAATAAAAGGAAATGCAAATTGATTTTCTTTGACCTTATGAGTATAATTTCGTACTGATGTAATGTCTTGGAGTGTCGTAGAAAATTAAAGTGACAAAATCTGTTATCTTAATGAGAAAAAAAGAATCCAAAGGAGAAACATCCATGCCCCCCCCCCCCACCCTTATGGGGTGCTTCCCTTAGAGGTTCGGATTCTAGAGATCCTCATATCGTCTGCTGGTCTACCACGCCCCCCCTCCACTTCAGCTGTCCACACTGACCAGCTTGCTGCCTTCTGAGCCACTGAACCTGCTCTGATCACTGGATTGCAATACCCTGTTGTCCTCCTGACTGTTACAGGATTTGTTCTTATTTGTATCTGTTGTTTTGATTTGTATTAATTAATTTTTCCAGCCCGGTGCTGACCAAAGGAGGATGGGCTTCCCCCTTGAGTCTGGTTCCTCCCAAGCTTTTCTTCCTTCTGAGGGAGTTTTTCCTTACCACTGTCACCTTTGGCTAACTCTCTGGGGACTGTGGGCCCGGGACTATGTAAAGAGCTTTGTGACCGTGTTTCTTGTTAAAGGCGCTATATAAATAAAATTGAATTGAACTGAATTGAAAAAATCCAAATAATCTAATGGGAGCGTAGCTTTTAACTCAAATACGTACAGGTCCGACTCTAAAAATAATTGGTAAATAACGTCAAGCAGTTCAAGAGGAAATTTAACTGCTGCCAGAGCTTTTCCAGGCGTAACATGGAAATACAAATCCGTATTATCGTAATAAACTCAATGTGTATTTCTTACTACTCAGAAGACTACCACATTTCAGCTATTTCTAAAGTTAAATTTGCCACATTACAAGTTTTTTACGATTAAAAAATTATATCTCTACCATCCCAGCCAGGATAAGCAGTTAGAAGGACGGACGGACGGAAAAATTGTCGCTTTATGAGACAATATTTAAAGTTTGAAATTGCTTACAAAGTTAATGCACGTAGAACCACGAAGTTCGTAACACATGGGATTAACGTATCCTTAAACAAAAAAAAAAAATTGTAAACCAAACGTGTATCCGAATTAAAATAACTCTTCCGTCGGAGGCTTAACTTAACTGACAGAATTATATCATCATTCGTTTGACCAATTCTCATCTTTTTATATATCAGCCATGTAAATGACAGTGGTGACAGTTTAGTTCTCCTCTTATGGTTCACCCATAGGAACTTTGATCCGCCATGGAGACTGAGAATCATAAGCTGTGTGACGGTGTACAGGTCTAATGACGGCACCGAAGGCCCTTCATATCATATCTGAGCAGACAAATGAGGATAAATTCAGGATTTCAGGAGTATTGGAGATGGACTGGAAAGAGAGAGTAGGGACAGAAATGGAAAGTCCCCAGTATCACCAGCAAATCCCCATTTCGCAAGATTTGAAGTGCGTGTTGAAACAGGGCTAAGAAGAACCACGGTTTAAATATGGATACATGACATTTGTGTGTTTCTCTGATTTGGAAGTTTCACCTCATGGTCCAGACATTTCTCTTCAAGTTCAGTTTATGTACAAAACCTAACAGCATATGTCTTGTAATGCGTCTACCATCCCTGCGATGAAAGGCTGTAGAATGGTCGGCATGCTCATTTTTGGGTGGCTAGACTTCAATATCACATTGGTGAACAGGGATCAGATTTATAACCTGATTATTGTGTGCAGGGTTATGGAACCTCCTTTGGTTGCATCCATTGAAAGAAGGAAAGTTAAACTTTGAATGAATGAATAATTGTGGGGTTTTATGAGCTGGGATTAAGATTAGAGTCTGTGGTTTAGTAAGAGTCTGATTCCTGTTCTGAAAGTAGAGACCACATCCTACCTGTCCTTCCCTAAATCATCCCCGCTAGAGGATTTGAACCTCCTGAATATCGTTGTTGATTATCGGGAAAATAAATGTCAAAATGCGTTCAAAGGGGTCATGTTTAACCCAATCAGTTCTATTTGTCTGCTTCTCTTGAGAGAAACGTGACGTACAACGCCCAGCATAAACCAGTTTCTCATTAATGTTTAACTGGGCATTTTCAAAGACTGATCGAATTTCAAATCTGTATAAGCAACAAAAGGTAATATGTCAAGTGTTTTGGTCAAACTTTCAGGTATGCAAAGCATTTTAAATATGACCACAGCCCGGCCCCTCTATTTGAAATGGGCTAGGAACGCCACTGGTCCAATTACACTGGGCATAATAAAACAAGCAATGCAATTAGTTTAATGAACTCGCAAATCTTTAAAATATTCAAGAAACTGTCACCTGACATTTAAGAAACGATGTCTACTCCATTTAATAAAGAGACGACCAGCATTAGCTTTGAATCCTAACGGTCAGGATATGGAACTATAGCTGTAGTATAAGATAGTTTTAAATACGCTATGAAATGCATATGTCTGTTTAATTAATTTAATTTTTCTTGGACTAGTAATTTAGGCCCTCATAAACGCAGCTGAGACTGCCTTTCTATGCAGGGTGTTCCCCAGCTTATCTGTCCATTTCTGACTAGGATGGACCGCAGGTCCCACTCGAACCTGACCAGGATAAGCGATCAGAAGATGGATGGAGAGAGCCAGCTGAGCTGAGTTCTTCCGGACCACCGCAGGAAACCCCCACTTTACCGCCTTCTCACGGCTCATAAAGTCGCCTGAGTCGAACGGCGTCAGATCCTCGAAGAGGCCAGATGCCAAATTTAAGTGTTTAGCTCCTCTGACACTAATGATGGGAAAAATAAGCCACTTTTTTTTTTTTTGCAAAAATTTTCCCCATGTGTTATTTGCACACAAAAAACATCCAAAACAATTTATTGTCCCTCCAATGATGACATAAATTATATATAATAAATACCACTGTGAAAACCTCCAATGATGACAAATTATATATAAATACCACTGAATACAATGAACATTAATTCATATTTTTACCTTTTTGTGTTATATTAGTTTTTCCTTGTTTTGATGCTGTGCCATTTTCATAGAACAAATTTCCACCCGAATGGATAAAAGGTAATCTATTTACTATCACAATTTTGAAGGGAAGACAAACCACTTTTATAATATACGTGTATATATATATATTTTTTATTCAGTTATTTATTCCTAAGAGTTCTGCTGAATACAGGAGTGGTGACGCAGCCGGAGATTATCCCGAAACCCAGAGAGTCAGCGTACAATCAAAACACACACACACGTTCCTTATAACAGAGCATAGGAAACGAAAAAATCTTTTCATGACAACGATAAATGGTGTGCTTAATAAACGAGGCCGATCAAAAGTCCTGACTATCATAAAATTTAGAAGTCAGTCATTATGCCCAGTCTGGAGAGTAAGTTTCGAAGCCGCCCAGCGGCGATGTCGGCTCGGGGTGTTTTCTGGGTGTCTTTGGGGCGTTCCCAAAGTACTTCACAGATGAGTAATGAGTTTAATAAGGGCCCATACGAGAGGAGTGCTGTCTGTTTGATCGCCTGTACGCCGAGTTTCACCATGACATCATGAGTTGTCTCATGCTTCACGGGTCCCCGCCCTACAGGGGAGAGCGGGGTCAGTTGGCACCCTTTTATTACTCCCTGTCATATTTCTCAATCATGCCACAAGTTAAAACAGTCTAGCCAGCACCAACAGAAAGATTAAGATCTCAGCTAAAGAACAGATACATTTACTGTTCACAAATGATTCCTAAAATGATTTCGTTCCTGATCAAAGTCATGGTGTGCGCTTGTGCCAATCAGCCCCACCACAGGGTCGGTTGGCACAAATTTAAAATGCTTTTGTTACAAAGAATGAAGTGACAAACACAAACAACCTGAGCCTTTTATTCAAAACGGAACCGGAAAACATAAATAAACATAAACATAAATGCTTAACGGAATTTCTGCCCATTTTTCAAACCAAGTCAGTTTGTACAGTATATGTGTGTTGCGTCTGTGTGACTGTGTTTGGACGTGTGTGGGCTTATTTGGGTCTGTATATATTCGCGTGTGTCTGGTGTTATGAGTGACAGATTTAATGCAGTGCGTTGTTAGATTAGATCAACACGTCTGTGTTTCTCAGGGACCTTGATGTTCTGTACCACAGCAAGTTGAAAGACTAGCCTTTTAACCTCCCTGAGTGTTAGGCCAAAATAAACGTCTGCTGAATTGGACAGACGCTTGACCAGCTCCCTTTCCAAATCTGGGGAAAATATTTGTCAGTTCCTGATGTAACCAACACCTACACCTAGTTTCTTCTTGCCTACAATCTCATCCTGGCTGATCTTGTGATAGCATGTGGTGCTGAATGATATACTGAAGTCATTCGCTGTACTCCTGATACTTCTGTTTTGAGTCTTCACCTGTCTGACTGTCTCTAGCATAATCTGTGCTGCTGTCGTTCCCCTGTCTGCTTTTCTTAAAAAATTTCTCACCATTTTGACCCCTACAAGAAAATTTCAAATGTTTAAAAATGTTTAGCAAAGCAATGAACTTACAATCTCAATAAAAATACAAATGTATAATAGTATGATATAATATGCATTATGTTAAACATGTAAAATGCATTAGCAAATGCATTTTGTGACGCTCCGCCCATCTACCCCTACCGTTTTCTCCTTAGCATGGCCCTAACGAGCCACACCCGCTTAGCGTTTGTTCCCTCATTACTTTTGCATAAAGGGCTTCCCAGTCCTGTGTTCCCCAGTCTGGTCATTGATGTCACTCCCTTGTGTTGCCTGTGGCCCGGCTCCCTCCTTCTTCCCGTTTTGGATTCCCTGGAGAGTGTTTGTTTCTAGCTTTTGTTCAGTGCAGTGATAATAAACCCCTGCCTCTGAGTCTTCCCTCTATCCACATGTGACACATTCGTAACCAAATGGCTATAAATAAGGCTGATTGACACACGTGCCAACCAACCCCAAAATCAGTGTGCCAACCAAGCCCACGCACATTAGGACAGACCTCTGTACTAAAATGATATTAGTCAGCTAGCATCACTCACCACAGACTTTCACATTTCAAATAAAAACATAGCCGATTCCAATCTCTATCAGCTAAAATTCATACATATTTTATACCTCCATCCAACGCAGTTCTATAATGTATTTAGTGGGTGGACAGTTTTCTTTTTTTTTTGTTTTCACACTGCAAAATTGAAAAGTTGTCCTCACCTCAACAGTTAGCGAGCTTCAGATGTTTTGACAATGGATGCGGTCAGGTCAAGAGTGCAATCATTTTGATGTTAGATTTTTGTGGCACTGCCCTCTCGTGGCCTGTAAGTTAACTCTGTGCCAACCAGCCCCTTCCACCTTAGCAGAATCCCAGACGCATTTCACTGCTCGGAGCAGATAATCCGATCTGACGACATCCAGTAAGCATGTTACCGTAACTAACTAGTACAGCTTATTTTTGTGCCGGTGAAGAGAACATCTAACGAGTTTCGTCTGACATGTTCAGGTCATCATAGCAGCATTTTGCACCATGGGTTCAGAATGTTAAAACGAACTGCAGTGAATAAGCGATCTTGGAGAACTATAGCTCATAATGAAAGCATAATGGACATCTTCCATGCTGGTTTCTGATACATGCCACTCAGTGTCATGCCTTGATATTCTCAATCATATCTCCCCCAGACCAGTACACTCACAGCCCTGGTTCTCCAGAACCATCCGTGGGCAACAATCTAAGCTTTTAATGGCTCAGAGGACGTGGAGGGGTTAGCAGACACCTTACAGATCTGGCTGAATATCGGTCTCTCCTTTCATCATTCTCTTCTAGCGTCACTGCTGATAAAAGCAGCTTCCACTACAATATAGTCACCAACACGACAGACACGGCCAAACGATTCCTCACTTCCAACACGCCTCCAAAGCCACCATCGACCACCCCGACTTTGCCACTTTATTACAAGAGGATATTGCAGCTACTGATGGCCAGTTTTTCCAGAGTCCCACACTCTCATCACTCACCACTGGCACTAACGTCTCGAACCTCACCCTTGCAGTTACATGCGTGCTGCCAAAGCTCAGCTTAGTCCGTGAAGACCAGCACACGTCATGAATGCTAATGAACGGGATCAAAAACACCGGCAGTTAATCCAGTAACAGGAGTTTTACCAGCAAAATTACTCAATGGCTCACATGTCTAATGTTTTATGTTCTTCATGTTGTATGCAAAGCTTAGGAAATAAATCTTTTGCCACGTTAACCCGTGTAGAGTACAGGGACAGTGTCCATTCTGGGATGCCAGTTCGATTATCCCATTACAGCACCAAATTCGTTTATTAAAAAAAGTTGCATAAAGGTTTCGCATTGCTTGTTGAATATATAAACTAAGGCAATGCACGGCATCGCCGGGTCGAACCAGCACAGTGACTGTAAAGCTGATTGTAAAGCTTGCTTCTAAAGTGAACTGTTCAGAAAGCTGTCTATTATATTATTATTAATATCTGGTTATCTTATCATACTCAGGGATACAACAGGACCATCGACTCCTGTTTAATACAAGCAATCGCACAAACCCGACCAAACTATCCATACCTGTGATTATCTAAACGTCAAGGCTGAAAGGAGGCAAACAGCCTGGAGGAAAAGAGACGGGACCACCCGCTGTATTAGGGTGGGCTGGAGAGGGGTTTTCATGCTCCATGACAGGGTCTGAAGGACTTGGGTCCACCATCTGACACAGAACTGGATGCCGGACTGATTGCAGTCCGTCATTGGAGACTGCTCTGCCTGGGAATCTTGGGGGCCAGGACGCCCTCAGGGTTCTGGGGCCCCGGGCCCTTCATGGCCATGCTGGCCCCGACCATGGCAGGATAGCTGCGGTTACGACGGAGGTCCGGACTCAGGGCAAAGGGTGGCCCCGGGCGCGTCAGCGGCCCCGGCGGGGCCCAGGGTCCGGCCACGCCAAAGCGCTTGAGCTTGTCGACCAGGTTCAGGTTGTAGATGCTGACGTCGGTCTGGCTCTCGCGGTCGGCCTGCTTGCGGCCGTCGCCTGTCACCTCACGCAGGATGAAGCGGGCGGGCCGCGAGGCCAGGAAGTTGTCATAAGACGTGCTGGAGCTCTGGAAGTCAAAGGCCGCGTCCGAGTCGGCGGCCTGGGACTGGCTTGTAGGGGAGCTGGGGGATGTGTTTGAGGAGTGGTCCCGGGTCGTGGGGGTGGCCGAGGCTCCAGGTAGGGTCCCGCGGCTGGCTCGGCCCCACCAGGGGGGGCGGTAGACCGCGGCAGAGATGCCCCGTTCCTGCAGGAGCCGCACCAGCCCCAGGGAAGTGCTGGTGGTCTTGGTGGAGTCACGCAGGTTGGTGAAGGACTCGGCTATGCTGAGGCGTCGGGGGGTGCAAGGTGTCACGGCGGGGGTGCTCTTAAAGCTGCTGCTCATGATGCAGGAGCCTGTCGGCGCATTCAAGCTGCAGAAGACGAAGCAGCACGCATTAGCACGGTCACGCGCTGAGCGCGAACGCTGCCACGCGTAATCCTTGTTGCCGTTCCGCTTGTGGGCCGACCCTCCCTTTGACACGTATACCGGTCACGTGTGTAAGTGTATGTTAAGGGACTACAGTGTAAGTTAGGGTTACTGGGTGATGCTGAAGGCACTGAGCAGATGATACAAAGCAGCCAGTCACAGCTGACAGGGGAGATGGTCTGCGGGTTAACCTAGCAACACATGTGAGCACATTTTAGCCAAACACAATCCAAAATTGTCTTGCAGAGACTGATGAGGGAAGTCTACTGAATCTTCCCATACTAAATGTCAAAGTATTGGATAAGTAGGTTTACAAATAAACTATAGATGAATATATAATTATGGGTAAATGTCAGCCGTTACCGAGATTTCCAGGCTTGCGTTCTCGGATGCAAATATCAATGCATCAACTTTTGAAAGGTCAACAAAAATGCAGCACGGCCGTTGTTTGTAATCAAGACAGAGTATTCACGAACACAACTTGCTGGTGGACAGCAGGGGGCGCTGTCATCCCCAATGGCACTGAGTTCCATGCCCTGACATGACAGCGGGTCTCACTTGATGGGACACATCATCTGCCTACCGTTTATTCATTGTGGAGAAGGAGAATTGTGATGGAGAAATGAAGGAGAATTTCTACGTCATAGTCCAGCCTAATGTTTCTTCTTAGACATGCTGGGATGAGGGAAAGGCCCGTCAAGCCCGTTTTCCACAACATTCACATTTGCCAAGCTTCTGGGATGAAGAAACATTCCTGGAACATTCAGAGGGCCACCTAGGCTACGGCCCGGGATGGAGGCTCACCTGGGGGTTACCTGGGTCAGCTCGTCCGAGGGGTGCAGGATGCGGCAGGTGGTGAAGGTGTAGGTTGAGTTGGTGTGGGACATGCATTTTCCAGGATAATATGCCACTGAGGGTAAAAACACACTGAGAATTAATCTTCTATACACGCGTCAGACTGACGGAGCAGAAGACGCCAGTGAGTATTTATCAGTCCGAATGTTTGGAAAGGTTTCGATCTACCTGTGCAAACCACACACAGTGTCAGAGGGGAACAATTTCACGTGAAAAAGAGACATGGCCACTAGCGATGGAATGGCTGTTTTGTTGCGGTCTTCTGCTGTGGCACGGCCTGCTTTGGATTCGGGGAGAACTCTGCGGCTCACCTTGGCCATCCAGCAAATCAGGATGGTGGCTGTTCAGGCTGCCAGGGGTGGAGCAAGAGGAGGTGCGGCTTCCACCCGCGCCAGGTGTGGGGCCGGCCAGGCTCTGGAAGAAGACCTCTCCCGGCTCGTCCTCCTCGAAGTCGGCCAACTGGTAAACTTGCTCAAGCTCCAGGTCCAACGGACGGAAACCCTTGGGGACCACGCCAGGCCGGGAGTCCAGGATCCCCCCCAAGTTGGGCTGGGCCAGCTGCTGCCAGTGATGCAGTGTGGCGGAGCCTGTCCCGTGGAGGCAGGGCATGGCAAGGACAACAAATGACAGCATGACATCCAAAGCCCCCCCCTCACAGAACGTCACAGAGATCTGATTTATGACCTAGAGGAGCAGGGTATGAGCTGGTCCTGAGACTAAAGGCTCAGTTCCACAGTGATTGGCTGAATCTGCTGATGTCACAAAGCTTTTCAGTCATCGACTGAACTAAAAATCCTGTCTTTCATTATAGATTGCAGTTAATATTTAAAGCCTTTTCCATGACTCAAAGGCTGCATAAAACACCTTCCAGCTTTATATCCTAGAATGACTTATAATCATTAATGCATTTTTAAGACTATAGACAGCAAAGATGCAATGCATTTCAGCTAAAAAACCCTGTATGCATAACTCAGACATGTTCTTTACATTCTGAAAATCTGCTTTAAACTAATGTCAGTCTGCAGGAAGACAAGTTCTTGCCAAAATAACTGACTGGAAACAACAGTCTCAGACACAATCAAAGGGTGGAAAGGTCCAGAAACAATTAATTATTGTAGAAATACGAAGGAAATGGTCAAAGAAAGAGGGGAAAGGGAGAAAATGAGAAACTAATCCCTGTTGAGGAGCAGAATCGTTGTAGATGACACACTAATACAGGTAACACAGGGAGAGAAACAGGTCTTTGGAAACGGTCAGCAATCTGTCTGACTCATTTAGACACAATTCTCCATAGCAGCATGAAGTTTATCCTGAAAATGGGACATTGAAAAACCCAAGTGACGATGCACAACGGCCATGAGATATGCCACCCAGACAGTGACTGGCATGCCACCTCCCAGGTCTGCCTGTGACGTCGCTCACATAATAGGGTGGCTCTTTATTAACACCGAAGTCAGAACGCTGGAACTGTTCTGAGGTCAGAAGGTTAAGCGGCGTAACAAGCAGACGGGGAAGCCGAGACTTGGAACAGTATTTAAACAGCGCAGTCTCTGCGGTGATGGCCGGACTAGCTGTCGACTTACCGCAATGCTCTCTGGCTGGGATTCACAGTCTGAAAGCTGTATTGTTAAACAGCGCTAGACGAGCCATGCTGCCGGACGGCTAACTGCTACGCTTATTCAGACAGATTATAAAATCGGCACTAATATACTGTATGTATCACAAGACATTCTGGGAAAGTTTTAAAACACATCATGCACTCTCTGCAAGGCCAGCCTAAGGGCAGCTGTACCTAATGCAGCACCTTGGCAGCCGAGGGCCTGTGATGTAGCGGCTCTTTGGATAAAAGCTTCTGACAAATAAATAAAGGTAAATGTAATTTATAAAATGAATCATTACGACATTAAATAATGTGGACCTCATCTGTATCAGAAGGATAAACTGAGAGAATGATGAATAGATATTAAGAATTACAAATGCCTGGTTCGAATTTCCAAACAGATTTGAAATGCAGGTAATAATGTTCTCAAAACAGCCTTGTGCATAAGAGTGAGTCTACCTACTGGGGGCCTGGACCTGTCCGTTCTGTCCACATACACCCATGATGACGGTCTGGGTGCCGGTACTCAGATCAAGGCCCGAGCAGAGGTTTATATATATATTTGGATGTGAGAAGATACTCCTGCAAAGTCAATAAGTTAGCGGAAAATGGGATGGATGGGGCGGGGCCTAGGATGAATGGGGCGGGGCCTGGGGGCGGATGGGGCGGGGCCTTGGACACGAAGGCGGTCACCTTCCAGAGGCTTGACGATCTGCAGCTTGTCCGGCAGATAGGAACGGCTGCAGAAGGAATACGAGGACAGACTGGAGAGCGGGGTGCCCAGGGACATGATGCTGTCGCAGGGAGCCAGGTAGCCCCCGCGGGGGCCTCCCGCCGACAGCCCATGCAGCCGCCGCTCCCGCTCCTCCTTGGAGAAACGGCACTCGCTAAGGTAGTTCTCCCGCCGCAGCGAAAGCCTCCGCAGCGCCACGACCAGGTCCTGGGAGTCTGGGGCCATTCGGGTCCCCGGATGCTTGTTGGAGTCGTCCGCGCTGATACCCGAACCAAAAAAACGGAATGTCAAAAACACCACAGAAAAACAGGCCTCACCTACTGCTCGTGTATTTGAGAACACCAGTAACACGGTGATGGTTATGATTAGGGTTCTGACTGGCGCTATTCGATATGTTGTTCCATGCCGCTATAGCTTTTCAGGACACGTCGACCCCACCTGTCGTCAGGTGCCCCCAAGGCATGGCTGCCCCCAGTGACATCGCCGACACTGCCACTGCATGGACCAGAAGGAGGCGTGGCCACGCAGCTGGGCAGGGAGGACTTCAGCTGACAGGATGACTGGTTGGAGCCTGGGATGCTGGCTTTGGTGGTCGGAGAAGCCTGGGAATAGGACTTCACCATCTGGTTGACGTTCTTTACCGTTTCGAAGACTCCTTTGTGCTGGTCCCTGCATACACATAGGTGTAAAATAAACAACTGACCACATCTGCATCATCTGTTTAACTGAGGAGACTTCATTCCTTTCAAATAATTTCTAGATGTTTATATTTCTCTGCAACATAATTAACTGCATGTTTAAGTGATGGAAAAAACTGATGGATAACAGGAGCTTTAATATTATGATAAAATTTCAACGATGAACTCTTAAAAGTTGGCCAAAAATACTGATAAAAGCTTACCTTGGTTCTGCGGGCTCTGATCCATCCAGCTGCATCTCCTTTCGCATGCTGCCTTCAATCTCAGCCGCCAAGGAGTCCTGGAGGTCATGGTCAACACGACAGTAAGTGATGGTCTGCCATCTACCAAAAAAGTTTGTTTTCATGAGGAACAGACTGTTTGTCCTTTGGCTGCATGCAGTGTCTTAACTAGCTCAGTCCACAAGTATTATCTGACGGGCAACGCGGCAGACGCCATTGTGCCGAGGACCCAAGCGTGGACAAGACGCAAACCATGGGGAAGTGGCCCGGGGGGTGGAAGCGACGGGGCGAGTTGTAGGGCAACGACTTGTCCCTCAGGTTCTTCAGCTCCTGCTGTGACTCGTGCAGCATCTCGATGCATTCTATGTACTTGTCCCCCAGGTCCTGCAGCTGTTATTAACGGAGGGGTGAAAGAGCGAGAGGGAGAAGGAGAGAGAGATGGAGAACAGAGAACAGAAAGAAGGGATGGAAAATGGTCTTTACTCAGCTCTGAGACACATTTCTAGATGTGGGGAAGCTTTGTGTTTTGGATTCTAAAGCTAGGTTTTCGTAGTGACAATTTGCAACAACTGATTGACGTCAGGCAGCTCAATGACAGGCACTAAACAAACTGCCATAATATTATCTATTGGAGAATACCACCACTACGAATGTCAGAGCTACAACACTGAGGCAGGAGGCCTAGATTCTGTAGGTGACACGGGTTCTGTCCTGAACCAGGGGCCTACCTTGTTCTGGTGACAGAGGTAGAGATGCTCGGATGACGCAGAGGCCTACCTCCCCTGTGAGCTGGTGCTGGGCTTCTTTGGCTGCCCTCAGGTGCTGGGTGAGTTCCTCGTTCTCAATGGCGTACTGCCGACAGAAAGTCAAAGAACAGCAGCAACGGTGAGGTAAGAGGTGACAAATGATAATGTACTTGATTCGTGTCAAATGCATGTTAGAAAAACTACCAGGGCAAATCGTCACCGTCCAGTCGTGAGAACATTTACGTTGAAGGAGGAAGCTCCCTACAGAGGCGAATGGAATGTAGCACACTGGTCATGTGACTGAGAAGTGTAATGTGCCAACAGTAAGACAACACGCACGGATTTGGCTTTCTTCTGCAGGTCCACAATCTGGGAGAGCAGGTGAGTGATCTCTTCCTGCTGACGAGAGGCGTCTTCTGTCTTCCTGGCCAGCTCCTCTGCGATGGTTGAGATCTGGAGGCTGGACTCTCCTTTACACCAGTCGTCAGGGTGGATGGAACAGGACAACCATGAATCATCACTGAGTTTTGGGGCATTATCACTGGACTCTGCTTCACATCAGTCGCCCGGTCTGAACAGAACAGGACAATCCTGAATCATCACTGAGTTTTGGGGCATTATCACTGGACTCTGCTTCACATCAGTCGCCAGGGTGAAAAGAACAGAACAACCATGAACCATCACTGAGTTTTGGGGCATTATCACTGGACTCTCCTTTACACCAGTTTCCAGGGTGGACAGAACAGAACAACCATGAACCATCACTGAGTTTTGGGGCATTATCACTGGATTCTCCTTCACATCAGTCGCCAGGGTGAACGAAACAGCACAACCATGAATCATCACTGAGTTTTGGGGAATTATCACTTACAAATGTAGTGAGATGATAAAGGCTTAACCTATAAGAACAATCTCAATGATCAGAAAGTCAGTATTTTTACCACAAAATGTTTCACATCATTTTACTTATAATAAAGCGTTTGTTCCGTGTCATACATGTGCATGGGAATCAGTTGCAACTTAACTTACAGGTTAAACCTGGTTTAAAACAGACACGGTTTCCAGTGCCAAGACAATCATCCCAAGCCCAAGACCTGGGTCTCCTGGGAACCATGGTCTTGGCTGCAGAACGCATCATCAGACTAGCTGTGTTCCTTCTCTAAATGCCACTTAACTGCTGTCAAGCTTGACAGCTCACAGTAGTAATTTGACCATTCTGGCCAAATCAGACATTTCATCAGTATCCTTCGCAGCTGCGATCTCCACGTTTTCTGGCAAGAGATATCATTAATTACCCAAAATAGAGACCAGCGCTGAAAGCTAGGAAGCATAACTACACCCTTTGCTATCCCTTGGTCATGACCTTTTCGATGTGTGACTGACCCGACACGGTCCTGGTCAAGCTGTTAAATGGCGGTGTGATGAAGAGAGAAGGTTCTGAACTCACTCAGCTCCCTCACGCAGTCGTTCACAAGCTGGTGCTCTTTCTCTTCATAGGAGATGGTTTCCGTCTTCAGATGAGAGGCCTGGTAGCAACGGCAGCACAAACATCAGGCTGAACGGGACCGTCCGAGCGTCACCTCATTGTCCCCTCCGGCGCACGTGCGGTCCCCTGGTTACCTCCGACCTCAGGATGATGTTCTCCAGCTCGAGGTCTCGCAGCTTCTTTTGCAGGGAGTCCACTGGGAAGTAACTAGGCATGGAGGACGTAGACCTGTTTCGCCGCAACCTGCCACAGACCACCGACAAGCCGTCCAAAAAACGAAAGGCAAGACCGCAGTGACTGACAATAAGAACCCGCAGCACACAGGGGTGGGGACCTAAGTGAGGTGGCCATGATTGATAAAGCTCTAGCAGGGCAGGTGATGGAGCTGAAGCAGAGGGTCAAAGGTCATCCAGCACCTCATTTAAATCCGTAATAATTATAATTGGTTTGGTAAAAAAGAGATACTAGTTGAGTAAGAGAGAAGGCAGCTGACCACGGTGGGGGGTGACAGTGGAGGTGATAAGGATGGATAGGTGTCCATAGTGGGGGGTGACAGGGACAGGTGGGCGTCCACATTGGGGGTAAGATGATATGCAGGACATCTAGTGACCCCAGCAGAAAACCAGTGTTACATGTCGTGAGATTTCCTGTCGTGTGGTCTGAGTGTTTTTGCTCCAGGTCTGCCTACTGTCTATCATTTGCCTTGTCCATCTCTCCAGTCCGCCCTCCATTTGTCTGCTCCGCCTCCACGACCCCACCCACATCGTCTCGCTGCATCACTTCCAGTTTCCAGATTTGAAAAAGCACCGTCATCCAACCATCCCCCAGCTCTGCTCATAGATTTCGCTGTTATTCTAGATTGTGTATTTGATTATTGTGTATGACTTTGGATTGTTTGTGGTTTTCGGATTCTCGCCTCTCCCATTGTACTTTTGCGTGTTTCTTTTGGGTTGTTCGGTTATTGATCATTCTGCCCAGTTTTTCATTTACGATATTGTCTAGCCCTTCAGATACTGTCACCTTGGCCTGTGTGTGTGCGCGTGTGTACAGTGTGTGTATGTGTTTGATCTGATGTGTAGTGAATGACTGCCAGTTTTGTTTTGTATGTGATTTTTGTTCTGTGTGTTTTGATAGGGAGTTAGGGAGAGGAACTGTCTCATTTCCTTTTTGTTGTAGGTCAGTTAGCTTTGGGTTTCACTTGCTGGTTGGTTTTGTGTATTATTTTGTCCTGGGTGACTCCTGACGATATTTCTCACCCGGTGTTCTTTGTACTGTTTATAAAAATCACGTTTGTTATCGTCTGTTCACCTGTAAATATATAAAATCACTATTCTATTACTATCCATCCGTGTGCTGTTGTCCTTCACCTTTTCACACCCGTTCTCTTACACCCCAACCCTAGACTGGGGATGGTAAAACCAGACACTCACGGAGTGGAGCTGGACGAGTCTCCCTCACTGTCGTCCACAATACTGGTGTAGAATCGCAGAAGCTCATCCTTCATGGTCAGCTCATGGTGCAGCTGGAAGACCTCCAGAGCAAGAAAGTGTGCACAGGCATGGTGACTCTATGAAACCCTGGCCAAGTATCAGGCTCCTCCCACAAAACGCCAGCCAAGCCTCAGGCCCCTCCCACAAACCGCCAGCCAAGCCTCAGGCCCCTCCCACAAAAGACCAGCCAAGCCTCAGGCCCCTCCCACAAAATGCCAGCCAAGCCTCAGGCCCCTCCCACAAAATGCCAGCCAAGCCTCAGGCCCCTCCCACAATATGTAATTAAAGTCACATGCCCGTCCCATAAAACCCAGCCCAAGCTGCAAACTCCTCCCACATCCCACACCCCCTCACCTCCTCCTGAATGCGGCCCACTTGCTCCTCCAGGTACTCATTTTGCTCGATGAGGATCCTGTTCTTCTTCAGCAGTGACTGGCCGATGTGTGCAGCCAGCTCCAGATCCCGCTCTCTCTGAGGGTCACGGGGTGTGGGTTTAAAGGGCCGAAACAGGGCTTTGAAACCCACAGTGGGTGAGATCGATATATGCTGTCAGTCGGTTACCGTCAGTCACTTTATCGATTTCCACTAGAGTAAATCAGACAGTGACCGACAGTGCATGATGACCGACCCCCCCCCGGCTGGGAGTTTCAAACACTCCTTTCTACCATCACTGAGATACAGATTAACTTCTACAGACTGATGACTTGGGTCTGCCTGTGCCCTCACTTTGCATGGGGGGTTAACCTGATTCTCTCCGGAAAAGAAAGATCTACTGTTATAAATCACTTAAAAAAAAAAAAAAAAATCACCTTTGCAAAATGAATGATTGGTAAAACCGAATGCAACAACCGGGAGATGCATTCAGTTTACATGCAGATGGAGAAATACGTCCCATGTAAACACAGATACCATTACCACTCAGCCAAAGACACGAGTTCGAAAGAGCACAGCAAGCACTCCTCAACGAACAGCCTCCCAGCACACCAGACAGCCTCGGGGTGGCCTCACCTCCTCAAGCAGACGTGTGACGGCATCAATGTCATTGTATGTTTTGGTCATCTGGCCCACTCTTTCAGCACATAGCACTGTGAGCAGAAACAAAACAGGAAAGCGAAGACTATGGATCACTCTGGTTCATGTCATTTGGCACACCTGCTGTGGAGGGGAGACTCCTAACACAGAGACACTAACTGAATTCTGCCATAAATTCACGTCGTGGAGCTGTGGAGGAACAGCACCATCTAGTGGACAACTGAGCAGTTCAATTATCCTAATTAAGTCGAAAAGATTTTTAACCGTTGTTTTAATTGCTCAAATGGTACTAATCTGGTTATTGTAGCATGGCATTTTCAGCATCTAGGAGATAATGTCTTAACGGCCCAGTTAATTAATTAATCCAAGTCTATAGAAGTTTATACCTGGACCTGGTCTGAGAATGTAAAAGGTGCAGCATTATCAGTGTGAGAGAATCAAATGAGCATTAATGTGAGGACCACAGCAGTGTCTATTCTATCAAAGAATTTTATTGGCAAAAGTAATTAAGCCATGTTACACCCAGGACATCAAAGGGAACACGGCTTAACTCATTTGCCAGAAGGGAACAGAAGTGATGCAGCCTGTGTGCAGGGGGATAGTTTTTCATATGACACAAGTGATCCTCTGATTGGCAACGCTGCATTGCTGTTGAATCTATATGTGAAGATCAGAAGGCCTGAAACCTGAAGTGCAGAAACTGTACTGAGATCAGCAGCGACCAGCTAATGGCTAGGCCATCAGAAGGCCTGAAACCTAAAGTGCAGGAACTGTACTGAGATCAGCAGCGACCAGCTAATGGCTAGGCCATCAGGGGCCTGAAACCTAAAGTGCAGGAACTGTACTGAGATCAGCAGCGACCAGCTACACAGAGATTCGGTGTTTGGCTGCATGGACCCTCATCTCTGCTTTTCTCTGCTTTATCCCCGATTAGCCTTTAAAGCGCTGCAGTCCACATGGACCCACACTTGCCGGGAAATTCCTTACTGCCCAAGGACTCTTACAAAGGAGGCTGTTTATTCTGGAATAATGAGAAACTTTTATTGTTCTCAGCCAGAGGCCACTCAACTAATTATACAGCTCATTACAGTAATTGTGCACATTTATAGATTAGCTTTACAGTAGAGTATAAATACTTACATTGCAAAGTTTTGTATATACTGTATATCAAGTATTAGTTACTGTATAAGGGTCTTTAAAGCTTTAGCTAAATGGTGAACAGTTAAAGGGCCAGAGAGTTTTTACACGGAGCTGCATTTGTTATATCAAGGGTGTCAAAACATTACTTTTTTCCAAAGATATACTGAGGAACAGTAAAGTCAGGACCCACGGGTACCTCAACGCAGGGTCCGAATCCACACTCATGCCCAACAAGGTCACCAAACAAAGGAAGGGACTCACGGAAGTACTTGAGTGTCTCCTCTATCTGCTCTGTGGTGAGGTCGATGGTGACCTCTGCCGAGATGAGTGGCGTTTGCAGCCAGTCGTCATGGTCGTAGCCGTAGATGGTGTCAGCCCTCAGCCGGTAGTGGGGCAGCTGCTCCTCCAGCAAGCTGATGATTTCCACTTCCGGAAGGTCAGTGCTGTTACACACATCTGAAGGACAGGGAACCTGAGCCGTCACGCGCGTCCGGAGGACGGGAAATCCGAGCTGTTACACGTCCAAGTAACTGAGAGGACAGGCAAAACAGGTTCTATAGCCCCCTCATGCAGCCTGGCCAATCCTAGCCCTGCAGGTGGCCGCCATGGTAACTGAGCTGGTAGTGTTGGCTGTTCGTTAAGTGGCTAGGCACAAGTGATTTCTACTCTGAGTGTTTCAGCAATGCAGCAATGTTATTCTACACGTTGAGGGCTCTTTTCAAATCCATAAGCTGGTAATGGACCATCTCTCTCCAGGTCATATCAACGCAAAGAAACATCAACTCCGAGTGGAAATCTTATTACACATATTTCAGCAACTCCATTTGCTAGACAAATATTAAAACACTGTAACTAAATCAATGGAGGAGATCTCCTGAGAAGCTGACCCACGTTGGTCAAAGTGTTCAGGCAGACCAGACTGCAGTTAAATGCAGGAGAACGATGGACCAAGGCCAACAGAAGGAGAGCTGAAAGAGGGAGGGGAGTCCGGTCTGGATTCAGGGTGGATGTGGGACAATTTGGCACTAGAATGAAGCAGTTATGAGAAAACAACAAAGGTCCCAGTCCACTGTGTCAAGGTGTGGGCTTTGGGCAAAGAGCACCAGCGAGGAGAAAGGTCAGAATTCTGCTGCTGGCAGTGATGACACAAACGAGGCTTTGATGCCTGCAGAGGGTGGGATTATCAGGCTCTGCCAATCATGGCCAATGTTAAGCCACGTCTCTTTGGGCACTGATTGACAGTACCTGATTACTGATCGATGGTCCTTTCTCCTTTGAATACAACGTATTCATGCTGTGGATCCAGTAGAGCGAGCTAAAGCTCCTCCACAAGCTTAGGCATCCCACAAAGATCTTAAAGACGATGGAACTGTACATACCAGTGATGGTTTCGGCATCTCTGTAAGCAACACGCTCTGACAGCTCCCCCGGTACAGTGGGCTCGCTCACATACTGATCCTCATTGGTTAGAGTCAGCTGTAGGGGGTGGGGCTCCAAAGGGGCCACCATGGAGGGGGGTGGGTCCGTGACGTCCAGCTTGGCAGCCGTTCACTGGTGGGCGGAGCCACGTGCCATGAGCGGGGCTGGGGCCGTTAGAGTCTGGAAGAGCGGGGGTGGTGCTTGGTGCCTGGCTGGGGGGGGTCAGACACCTGTACGAAATGAGGGGGCATGGGAGGTGTAGGGAAGAGGAACAACCCCACACAATCACGAACTCAAAACAGCAGCCCTCCATGAATGAATCCAACAAATCCCATCTATTGGATGACTGGCGTTAGCCAGGAAAACTAAAACAGTTAGACAAAATCATGCTGGCTTTCTTTGTCAAACAGCAATTAACAAGGATGTTTCTCAGTTGTTTCTGTAGTTTAACATCCAGGTCTTTGGCTAAAATCAGTATCTGGTTCCTACTCAGTATCTGAAGGTGCTCTTAAACATCCTAAACCCTGCTGAGCCAGCAAAGACCACCGTGAACGATAACTAAGGGGTTGAAAGGTTACAGCTTCATGTCCCAGAAGGACACTCATTTTGAACTCTATAGTCCTAGAAAATAAACCAAGATGTCTATATACTAAGACTAATGGGGACAGGGTCAAATACACAGTGTATCACCCACTCAGTCAAACACACAGTGTGTCATCCTTTGAGACTCCACCCACCTTTTAGAAACTCTAATCCACTGCGGAGTCTCAAACCAGGGATGAGGCGTATGAGCAGAGCCTGAGCTTTCACAGTGCACACACAAGCAGATCTTAGCCAGGAGGGGGCAGCACTAGCCACTGAGTCAGTATTCCGCCTGGAAAATAGAATCAGTGATGCACGATATTTATACGAGACCATTAATCTTTGTTTTTTTTGTTCTCAAAAGCTAATTTTCCCTCATTATTCAAATGTAGAAATAGACAAACTGATCTTGTCTACGGCTGCCAAATTGTTTTCAGATCTTAGATATAGAAAGAAGACAAGGAGTGTGAAGGCAGACGTGTCCATGCTCAGAGACATCTAGCTTTCTCTGTGCGAGTCTCAGGGCTTCATAGCAGTATGGTGGCCATGAGGTTCAAAACACAACCCATTAAGGGTGTTTTGTGATTTCTTAAACGATTTCTCCCAAATTCATCCTCCAACCACTTGTCCTGCTCAGGGTTGCAAGAGTAACACAGTATGCTAGGCTACAGTACATCCCAGATTGGGTGTTTTTTGCACGTTATTGCTTTTTGCTGTGGTTTTTTTTCTGCTTTGTACATCCGTGCCACTGTACTACAAAGATGGATCATGGAAACTGGTAGATCCACAGCAAGAGCTCTGAGGGTGTGCAGAGAGATCACGTGTCGTAGCAGGTTGGTGTCTCTCCACACGCAATTAACAGGGTTCCATCACCGCCCCCCACAAGCTGTAGTCCAGTGGAATTTAAACTGATGGTTTAGATTCTCCAGGTTTCCACGGTGATAAACTGCCACCTCACTCCCTTTGACTGTAAAAGACAGTGAATGAAAATGAGTTTGACTCCAGCCTTGGCCTGTTGTTTTAACGGTTGGCACTGGGGAACACCCATGGTCGTCATGCGTTTCCCATAATCCTTTCATTGGCATGCTATCCAGGGGGCTCTGACTGAGGATTGTGGGACTGCTTATGGGGCATGGGTGCCCACATTGAACCACATAAAAAAATGAATCGGCTCCCGGAACTGAAAGGAGTCTCTCACCTTACTGCCTTTTAAACCATCTGCACGAGTCCATTAGTTATGTCTCGTTTTCATCTGAAGAAATAGCAGGCCAAAGAAATCAATCACATTTACATTAAGAGGATTGGCCCTTATGCACTACACTGGCTTGACCTGGTGAAACTATGGCACGATATATTAACCTTACGGGA
The DNA here is from genome assembly GCA_009936485.2 of Gymnarchus niloticus. NCBI lineage: Eukaryota > Metazoa > Chordata > Actinopteri > Osteoglossiformes > Gymnarchidae > Gymnarchus > Gymnarchus niloticus. The sequence goes on from JAACJT020000055.1 coordinate 110,101, forward strand.
GGGAGCAGTCATGATGAAGTGGTTTGGTCAGCACCCAGGGGAAGATTATGCACTCACACAGAGAGGAGGACAGAGCATGCATTAGACAGAAGAGGGAGTGTTGTGGAACAGGTGATGTAGAATGGCTGAGTCTCCTATCCACTAAACTCTCACACACACAGGAGGACAGAGCAGAGGATGGCTTAGGTCCCTGGTCAACCTCACTTTTCTTTTATACCACAGCAGTCCACTGTGTGGGCTGTACACTGGTGTCTCTCCCATTGTATTTAGTTCTTTATTCATATTTATGTTCTGTTCTTAAATCCCATCTCTTGGAATTTTTTTTTTCTCATTTGCACTAATACCAAAAAGAAAGGAAATTTCATCTCACTGCATGAACGGTTCACCATAGACCTGAGATGACAATGAAGACAGTTTAATTTTTTCCTCCCAAGGCCGTTGGCATGAAGATGGACTCCCCTTGGTTGACCTGGGGGTTCTTCCAGAAAGCAAGTTTAACATATACTATAGTTAAACCTGCTTTCTGATTGGAGAAAACTAAAATCCCAACTTCAGGATTTGTCTATTCCCCGAATCTTGAGTTAACAAATCTGGTTAAGTTGGAAATCCTGCTTTCAGGAATGAACTGCTACTCTTACATACTCTTATGCTGCTAACATAACAGAGCAACATCACCTCCGGGCAATGCGTGAATTTGATGACAAAGGCACTCGTCCCCCTAAAGGAGTCAACTGCAGAACCCCCCCAGTGGCATTTCCTCCTATGTATTTTTACATTTATTTAGCAGATGCATTAGTCCAACGTGACATTCAACTCAGAAAAACCTGGGGGCAGGTATCAGGATCAGCCAGTGACCCAGGAGCAGGTGGGATTAAGTGCCTTGCTCAAGGACACAAAAGTGACGCAATTAGAAACCCATGACCTTCCGGACACAAGCATGGATCGCTGACCAGGCAAGCTGTAGACTGCCCCATCCATGTGCACCACATGAGCTCCCTCGAGTAAGCTTAGACTGATGTTGGGGTCCCCAAGTGACATGCTCAATTCTGACAAAAGGGCAGCACAGGTGTTTCTGGAGCACAGACCAGGCCAGAGGGCCATGGATAGGCACATCAGCTTGTAGTCTGAAGGGTATAGGCTCAAATCCCTGCAAGGTCTGCTGCTGTACCCCTGAACGGACTACTTGACCCGTACTCCACTAAAAATAGCCTGATATATAAAATGGTTGCACACTCAATTTTCACTGCAAAGGGTCAGCAAATTAAGCAAATGAGGAGGCTGAAACTGTGATGCTGTTTTAGGATATTTTGGAGCTAGTGTGAGCCCTTAAGATCAGCCTGAATTCGGACTGTGAGATCGTTGTTTGATGACTGTTAAATCAAACTGCAGTGTTTGTTTATCACTCAGTGCACAGGAAATCCACAATTCACAGGTAGGTTTAATACCACAGGTCTCCTACCAGAGTCCCCATATGTTCAAGAAAATACGTAAATATGTAGGAAACCTAAAATGTTTACCAAGCTACTTTCCAAAGCCAGCAGCCACTCGGTCAATACAAGATCAGTTAAAATTTAAGACATGAACACATTTAGAGCATACGAAGACTCATCGGTGGTAACATTTTTAAAAATAACTTCTAGTAGCATGAAACTGGCAAATATTGAGGCGAAACCGGGAAATTCATACAAAAATTAATGATTCACACTTAGGATCAACTTTACCTGGGTTAGACAGTAAATGGAGCGTTCTTATATGCCCAGATCACAACACAAACACACAGACTTGCGCTATTCTGATCTTTGGCTGCGTGTTTAGTTAGGATTTCAGGTACTGAAGGGGTGTGACGGGGACACACGGTGACGTTTCACTACAAATAAACAAAACCAGAGGCTTACTGTTTGTCCCGAAAGACACAAGTTAAACATCCACGAGTGGAAATTAAGGTCGGGTTGCCACGTTCAGAAATTCCAGTGATGTAAGAACGTGGGGGGGAGAAAAAAGGGGGCTTTTGTTGCACTGTGAGCAACCCAGATGCATGCCTGTGTGTCACATGCGGCAAGGTGACTCTCAGGGAAAATGGAAAGGATGCATCCAGCTTACTGGGCGCTTCTGGCGGATACAGACGAGGTGCAGGAATGGCTTCGGAGGCGAGGCAGGGCAGGTCAAGAGCCGGCGTGCACGGGGGTGTCCTCCTCGGAGATGATGTCCTCCTCCTCCTCCTCCTCGGAGATGATGTCCTCCTCCTCCTCGGAGATGATGTCCTCCTCCTCCTCCTCCTCGGAGGTGCTCCTCGGACGAGTCTGACTCCGGGGATCCGCTGTACCCACGCCGGACGTCACAGCAGCCGCTCCGGGAGATGCGGACTGCGGATGCAAGCTGGAAACCTCGGAGGTTACTCTGGGAAGCCGGTCTGCGCACCGATCTGCGCCTCCCTGCCCGGTCTGCGCTGGCTGCGTCGCCCATGACGTCAGCCCCTCTACAACTGTGGGCTGCTTTCGCGGCTGGTGTCACCGAAACATCCGCACGTCGCCTGCGGGATCACATCTGTCCTGACCTGCTGTAAATACCCCCCCCCCCAGCAGCCTTTGCCTGTGTTGCTGTCCACCCGTATGGTGATATTTCACCATAGTGTGAAACATCTGACCCTCACTGAAATGAGGGTACGGTGGCGGGGCCCCTCCTGAGACTTGGCGCCTCAGTCGTCGTGGACTGATGGCCACCTGCTTGGTCACTGCGCGTCTCAAGGCCTCATTTCCCCCATTATTACACCATTCGGTATTATTTTTATACGTCCAGCTGATTCTGTTGCTATATTTACGCAACGTTTCTCACAAAGGGTGCTTTTCAACAGACGTTTCACCACATTCCGAGCTTTATCGTCACTTTAATTAAAGCCTTTCAGCGGCCGCGGTGACGCTCAGGTAGATAATACTTCAATACGCTGCGAGCGGGCAGCGTAGGCGACCGCCATTCAAATACGGGAAGCGGAAGACGGCAGATTCCAGTTTCCAGGAAGTACAATAGAATTAGCGAGAGCGGAGACTGCGCACGCGCCAAACAGCGACTGCGCTCGGGTTTATCGCCCTCTGCTGGTGACATAGGGAATTTTAAACCCTACCGTCATTCCTAGTGTAGAATAGTGTGTACCTGGCCGAGTTGGGGATGTCTATGCGCAGTATTATTTTTTTTATATTCTCTTATTAGACGCGTCGGGGCTGTTCCGCTGGGCTGCTCCCCCATTTTCAGTTCAACCTGCGTTACCAGCAGGAGCCAAAACAGGGTTTGCTCTTCCCCAAAACAGCCTCCTGCCTTTCATGTTCCCAAATTCCCGAGGAAACCTAAAAAAAAAACAAAAATTAAAGTAACCATGGCTGTCTTTCAACGCAAAGCGCTGCACCTTTGTGAAGTTCAGCTTGAAAGGCAATGCAATAAAATATTTAATTCATACCATACACTTAGGATGAGATCTGGCACCCCAGTTTACTACTAGTTAAAAAATTAGTAGTAGTTTTCAAATTTACTTATTCGTATAACTTAATAGATTTAATATTTTAGTTAGACACAAAATTCAACCTGGAACTAAGCAATTTTTAAATTTCTTTACACTGTGAACTGTGTTAATTGTTATACTTTGAAGGTATGAGGTGTTCCTGGAGTCGAAGATAAATGTGGGCTAGGCATTAACATTACTACTGGGAAAACCATAGCTTTGACAATACGGACCTTGGTTGTCAGGGTGATGTCTCTGCTTTTTAATATG
>JAACJT020000056.1:0-17512 GCA_009936485.2 Gymnarchus niloticus
CTTGAGGGAGTTTTTCCTTGCCACTGTCGCCTTTGGCTTACTCTCTGGGGACTGTGGGCCCGGGACTATGTAAAGTGGTTTGTGACCGTGCTTCGTGTTAAAAGCGCTATATAAATAAAATTGAATTGAATTGAATTGAAATTCATCAGTATTTACTAAAACACGTTCTGCCCGTCTACATGGTCGTTGGTGACAGATCCTGGGACAGTGCAGGAGTGACACACCTGTACAACCAGTAATTTGGAGTTCTCTTGAAATTAAAAAAAAAAAACAGTAGAAACCACCATAGGTGGTCTTTAAAAGGCCGAATGGGTGTGGCAGTGATGTTAAACCAGACTTTGATACCAGTTCTGGCCCCAAAATGGATCCAAGAGTGTTTAGGGCAGAGCATTTTCATTTCTGACTTGGAACCAATCATTGCCTTGAGTACCAAAGTTAAGTCTGAGGAACCTGGTTTAAATTTGTCTTCTTCTCCTCAGAAGAAAAAAATCATTTAAAAATTAAAGATACTATGAAAAGAAAGCATAGTGTTTCACACGTGCAGGGTATGAGGTTTAAAATCTGTCCTAGCTTTGTGTGTCTATACTTGAGTTCTCCCATTTGTTGCTCAATTTTCCTCTGAATACCAGTATTTCTGCTTCCAATTGGTGTACCTGAGCCCTGAATATGATATTCTGGCAAACCTGGGCTTGGAAACCAATTTGGCAAGATATGGCGTGTTTCCACCACATGGTACTGGCTAGACTCGACTCTACTCGCTTGGCGTTCCGTTTCCATTGCAGAAAGCTGGTGGTCATGACGCTGCATGCAATTCCCGTAACATCATCTTCAACGTGACAAACAGGAAAGAACAATGGATGATATGGAAAGGATTCTGTATTTGATTTTCAGTATGTGACTATTTGTCACAGCATGGATAAAACTTTTATTTCAGAAGAGGCTGAGTGCAGCAAAACAAAACACCTCTGAAAAACGGTGGTCTACTTGGTCAAATGCCCAAACAGATGGCCTGCGGCGGCAACTTTACAAATAGTGAAAGATCTGAAACACACATACACAGCATACCCATTTTAATATGTAATAGTAGTTGAGCACGGTGTGGTTTTGCAGGCCTCCATATCAGTTAAAGTTAACAACAATAGACGGTCAGTTGAATCCAATATGACTTGCTAAAATGCTCTGCCCAGTATACCCCATTGTGTGTTGATGACGCAGTGCTGTTGATTTTCTCTGACCAATTAGTAGCCTGCAGCGTTTTCACGTGACTGTCAAAGTACCTATTTGGCACGGTTGGAACCGCGGCAGAGATAGTACCAAAAAATAGTACCAGGTACTATCCTCAGTTTTGCCAAATGGAAATGCAAAAAAGGCGAGTTGAGTCAAGCCAGTTCCATGCAGTGGAAACGGGGCTATAGAGGCCGAGAACCACTGTGCATCTCTATACTGCCTGCAGTGTTTGATTGCATGTGTGAGTGTATCTATGTGTGTGCCCTGCGATGGACTGGAATCTCCAGTTCATTCGAGGTATTCTCATATCCTCTCCTCTCCTATAATTCCTAGGATAGGCTCAAGTCCCACACCCAACTGGAACCCGGCACTGGATAAGCAAGCGGGTGGAAAATGGATGGATGGATGGATGGATGGATGGATGGATGGATGGATGGATGGATGGATGGATGTTGAAAACAATGTTTTTACTGCGTGAAATATTTTGAACCTATTCTTATATTCAGCTAATAATTTTATTGACTCACTATTGACCCAGCAATGAAGAAGAGGTATTTATTCATTATTTGTTGGTGTCTATTTATTTTGTGTAACTTTTTATAAAGTAATATTAGAAAACAGCATTATTATATAAATCTGATGTTTCAGACATGCGCTTAAGGCAAAATATGACAATGCAGTAACAGCAATTACCATGTTTGTATATTGATAGTATTTGGAGTGGAACCTGAAAAACACAAAAAAATAAAGAAGATGATTCTTCAATCATTCCCAACAGTTTTGGTTGATTGTGGTGATACAGACTGTAATTTTGGAGATAAATACATTTATATGAAAGAGAAAGGTTGTAATATTATTGTTATATATATATATATATATAACAGAACACCACACAAATCTCCAGAAATGCCTTGTCCATCAGGCATTATGAAAATAACTCATGCTTAAAACAGAACTCCATCGGCCATGGCTTGGACACAAAGGAAAGCAAAAGACGATATTTTGATAAGAAGATATTTTGGCTTCAGCACATGGGATATGCATAGAAAGACAGTCGGTGTTAGGTCTCCGAGAAGAACGACAGCTGGGATCAGGCACCAGTATCTGTCTGTTGGTTTGTGGCTAATACAAAAAACAGAACCCCCCTGACCATGCCCTGCCCTGTGACATCGCCTTGTCTGCTTTTGTCGTCAGCCATAACAACCACATGATATTCAGCTCATTAGGTTTTAACCCTTTCTGCCACTGCTGTGCCTGCATTAGCATGTAGAGGGTTATTTATGCCCATCATCAGCTCACACTCCCATCCTGTCATGCCAATGAGAACAGCAAGTACCAATTAGGCTGATTCGTGATACAGTGCTATTGCTTGCTGACTGTGAATAGGGCTGTTGCTGATGAATTTTGGCTTAACCCTCTTCTGTAATACGGCCCCAGCTTTTGCTATGGCGCACCAACATAACAGCAAGAGACGTAAGTCAAAGACAAAGTTAAGTCTTACCATAACGTAGAGAGAATTGTCCTTCACTCTCCAACATGATAAGTTCTGCACAAACACAGGAACGGCGTTACTGAAGAGACCTTTTAAATATATTGTTTTCCATGAACCCAAGTAGGACTCTTTTGTAGCTTCTGAATTCCAATGTAAGAAATAATAGATGCCTGTCTGTTCTAGAGCAAAAGTCCATATTTTTAATCTGAGGAAATCCACATCTTCCTAGATAGACTGCACTGCCAATCAGGAACCTTGCATGGGGTCCATATTCATCTTTTCTTAGCGATGCTGGACCCAGACCCCCTTACTAACTGGATCAATATTAGGATAAGGGTTCCAGCCTCATTTCCATTATACTCATGATTTGTTTAAGTGTAAATCAGTGTTGGAATCTCAGTGTGATTCTTTGAAGGGTTTACCTCCTGAAACATCACCAAAATCCTCAGTCTCTGAAAGCCTCCATTATGGATTTAATACCAACAACATAATTACAGCATCAAAATCAGATAAAAAGATAGTTAAAACATTTCTCAGAGCTCTTTGCATTACCTGTGTATGCTGTAATTAATGTTTGTTTTTTATAAAGTAACTTGTTTAAACATGATGAGTCAGTTATTTGAAATGCTGCCCCTGATTCTTCCCCCGTGCGATCCGTGTAAAATAGTTTAAGAAAACGCTGGGAACAGATGCAAAATTAATTAAATGCTTGATTTTTTTTGGGTTTACAGACAATATAAAAGGACACCTTCCACCTCCCTTTTCATTCAATGCAATGCTGAAAAGGCAGTGGAGTTTTCAATGTTGCAAACCCAAGGGCAAAGACTGTTGATGTACATACTGGCAGTGCAGTAGTCTGAGAACAAAAACTCAAAGTGACACTCAAGAACAAACCCACCATCACCTGAGTGTGGTACACTTTACCCTCCGGATCTCTTAAGTTAAATGCAGTATGTTGGTTACATCATGTTTTTACTAGGCTTATCAATGTCCAGGAAACCTCGCGTTCTCACAGAAGGTACAAATTAGGAAGGAACAGGATGCTCTGAAAAGGCTGAAACTGACTCCTGTGAACAACTCTCTCTTGGCAATCTAACCCTGCAGAATATTGCAAAGTTGTACATATGAATAAATTATCAAGGTGATTGGCAACCTTCCAGTTTTAAATGTAAGAATTACAGATCTCGGCTGGAAATGTCCCAGACCACAGAATGAAAAGTATTTTATTACAGATTTAGTTGTTTTAACTTCTAAAACAAACTTGATTAGATAGGTTCAGCATTATTCCATATGATAAGTATTACAAATGTTCAATGCATACAATGAAATGTGGGCTACTTCAATTTTAAAGAATGGAACATTACCATGTCAATATCTCCACGGCAACACAAACAAATAAAATTCCAATTTTCATTTTATTCATACAGAAATAGTCATTAAAATTTATGATTCTGTATTTTTCTAACGTGCGTGCAGCAATGGCGAACAGCCTTCAAATTAAAAAAAGGTGTTTTTTCCACCACTATTTATGCATATTTCTGTCATTCTGATCCATGCACTGGTGTCAAGGTAGAAAATGTTAATGTATACAAACAGATTACTAACATGAAAGAAACCACAATTGTTACGTAACTTTCTTTCAACTCTGTAACATAAGCAGGTAATGAGACCTATTATAAAATCCTGAACAGAAAAGTCCGTGATGGTGCCGAGGTTGTGGCAGTCTATTGCTGCGTGTGTCTCTTAATGGACCCTCTGCAGTTGGCATACCAACCAAACGTTGGCATGGAGGACACAATCATTTACCTACTGCAGAGAACTCTAGCACATCTGTGCTGGGAGCACAGTGAGAGTCATTTTCTTTGACTTCTGCTGTGTTTTCAACACCATTCAACTAGCACTGCTGAAAGCAAAGATGGAGAGAGGAGGGCTTGGCCATCTCCTGGTGGCCTGGACTCTGAATTACCTCACTAACAGACCACAATATGAGAGGCTACAGAACTGCAAGTCCATAGTATTAGTGTGTAGTACAGGAGACCCATTTATTTATTCATGCAAACTATATTTTAATAGTCATTTATATTTCATTTGAAGTATGTACTGTAAATTGTACTCTTTTTCTATTTATGTTGCACCTTAAAACCTTCTTGCTTTTATTTTCCCATCTCGTTATCTCATTTTTATTATACTGACGAATGCCATGCTGCTTCAACAACCAAATTTCTCCTTGTGGGATAAATAAAGTTTATCTTAAATTAAAATCGGATGAAATTTTGTGAACTGGGGAAAAATGAATCTAATTTAGAGTACCCGAAAAAATTTCGAAGGATATTTGAGACACATCAGTCTTCAAAGATCTGACTCAAAAGCACATCATGTTGACAAATAAAAAAAACAAATTAAGCAAACAGCATCATGGCTCCAGGACCATCGATTCAATTTCTGTACAGTGTGTGCTCTTCACAGGTCATTATCTGAAAGCAGGTGTTTTGCCGTGACCTTGCATGAATAATTTTGAACGCAATGAAGGTCCTCTTTGTTACCCACCTTAACATGTACAATTCACACAGCATGTTTTGCACTTTGAGCAGATTTGCGCAAACCATAAGAGCACAAATAATTATTAAATGAATTTTATTGAACATTTTCTGGTTTATGGAGTGATTATCTAGCAGGAACTTAAGCAATCACTCACCCTGTATTGATTGAAGGTCTCCACAACAACAAGACATGTTTGTTACCCTTTCAACATGATATGGAGCTTTATTAATGTTGGAAAGTGCAATCATTGGTTTGGGGCATGTGTAATAGTTATTACAATGAAAGTTGTGTGCATAACTCGCCTGTCTTTGTCTGTCGCTGTTGGAGGGTGTTCAGGTTAAATGAGTCCCGGGGCATTCGAACACACTTTCTGAAGGTTCCGAGAAAGACCAATAGAGAAGACTAAGAGGGGTGTTTGGAAGAGATGTGTCGAATAACTTTTGTTGTGTTCTGTAATTTAGTGTGGACTGTTTCCCTATGTATTCAGTACTTTGGCCTATTTTTATATTTGTCTCTGTTTGGGGGAATAGCACATGTCCCCTCTCTGTATTGTCTTGTCCAATCAGCAGTGGCAGACGATAAATAGCGGCCATTTTGTAACATGCAGATGAGAGTGATGGGAGTGATTGTTTCTGCTACTGCTGTGGCCACGTGCATGTTGGTGTCTACTGTGAGAAGAAACACCTTAAAAGTCTCATGTCTCTTTGCTGTAAACCCCTCCGCTAACCGACCAGTTTAAGAGTGAAGAATGGATATATAAAATCTTATATACATTGTGTCACCCCAGAAATTCCAGCTACTGTAAAATGTACCCATGTATTTCTTGCACTCAACTCTGAGTACACCTTATTTGGCTAATCAGTACCACATAAAGTGAATTAAGTTCAATTAATTTGAATTCTAATTTAGTAAATACATGGAATGGTTGGTATGCTCTTGAGGAGAGGTTTGCCATCCAATGAAACATTAATAACATTTAGAAGACAGCAGCAATTTTTGTTACTTGCACATATTCTAGTGTTAAATTATGTATTATTTTTGCCTGAACAAATATGCACCTACTGGGCAGATAAATGGCCTTAAACAAATTCTTTGCCTGCTTAAAACTTTTGCACTGTACAGTGTGCGTGCATCTGTGTGTGTACACAGATGAGCCAAGCTGGTGTTACTGTCATGCTCCTCAAACCATTTCCATACACTCCTAGTGACAAGACAGAAAGAATGATCCTGCTGGAAGCAACCCGTGTCATGGGGGTAGACACTCATCATGAAGAGGATGGACAAGTAGCCTGGATTGATCAGTAGACCTGCTTCTGGTCAGCATGCACTTGTCCTTTAATATCCCCTATTTATACCTTTACAAGTGTGTCATCTGGCTACTGGGAAGAGCCAAATGTTGTACTAGGGGGTGGTTTTAATGATTTGGCTCTTCAGTATATATATATATATCTGCAGAACGTCTTGTTGTGTTGGCCAGTGATGCCATAACTTTCCAACAGAAGTAAGCTCATTTAAAACAGTGGGATGTTTTCTGACACCATTGTTGAAGAAACACAAAAATGATGCACAGGACCGATTGTACTGACAGTCATGCAGTTTAGAGGTCACTTGAACTCAATGCCACTAGAGCTCATAAGCTCATAAATATTGACCAAGTACAGTTCACTGTGAGCAGAGTTGAAGAAACATCATTGAAACCATACTTAGATAATGTTGTGAGAAACTTGGCAATGAGGAGGTCAGGATGGAGAATTCCATTACATTGAGATACTTGGTTTGTACCACACTGAATCTTGCAGCCTTTCCACAAATGATTTGGCATGGAGTTTAAATCAGATTGGTATGAAGACACACAATGGGGCAATATGCCCCTGGGAGATGAGATGACGGCAATGCCTACATATGAGAACACTTTACAGACCACAATTTCTTTGTCAGTATCATCAGCCTTTGCCCAGGCTCTCCCTACATCTGAGAAAGACACACGGGAACACGTGGTGCTAACAGCTTCCTGCCACATGTTAACAGAACTTCATTCTCTTTGGTCTTGCCTTCACACACTTCTGCATAATGACAGAATCCAGACAGACAGCTCTGAGTTCCATCTTCACAACTCAGGCAGGAGGAAATGTGAAGGAGCATTGATTTACCCCTCCTGTCAGCTCAAATCAGTCAGGAACACTCCAATAAAGCTCTCATCTCATTTGTGTCCTCCAAGCAGCACTTTCCTAGGTTTTAGGATCATCCACAGTTTAAACCTCTTTTTCTTTCTGTTGGTGGTTTTTATGTTTGATACTGGAAGGCTTAAAATCACGAGGTTCTCTGCCAAGTGACCCATCCATCCATCTTCCACACTGCATATAGTACTGTGCAGGGTTGTGGGGGGGCCTGGAGCAGGAAGCTTAGGGCACAAAGTGGGTGACACCCTGGACAGGGGACACACTAAGCACAGGGCGCAGTCACACACAAAGTCACGCCTACTCCAAACAAAGGGGGAGGTTTGTTATGACATCTGCTACGGCAGACACATTTTTGTTCCTTGCTAATTGGTCAGGAACATCACAGCTTTTCCAGCATATATCAGAGCTTGTGACTTAACAGAAACAAGAAGTGGCATTTCCTCTAAACCTTTAGTTTGCTCATAGATGTCTTTTCCCTGTAATATTCATACTGCTCTTTCGTACTGCACCTCCAGCCTGTGCAATACAAAGCATGCACTTGCCATCCTTAACTCTATGAGCATCTCTTTGCGTCTCATAAAATTGGCACAGGGGCCACAAGCTGACAAACTGTATCTCAAATTGTGAGAATGTAAGTGTCCACCACTCTGTCAGCAAAAAGGTTTAAAAAACGTCGATAAACTTCATTTGTCATTTCTCCTCGTACCTAGATTCCAGCCAAAACCATTGCTCTTCAGCATGGAGACAGACTGCACAGTGCCCACGAGTGCATCCATTCCCATGTCTACAGACTGTAGAGAAGCAGACATGTAATGACCTTATATAAGGGCTGCTCTGGTGTAGACGTGCCTTACCATTCTGTGTTGGTTCACTTAAAGTAAACCTAGCAAGACAGACAAAGTAATGTATTCATGCGCTAGTATGTGCATTGTCATATTGCAAAAAATATATAAAAGTATACTGTCTTTTAGGTCTTTCATGTTTTCAATGTTTACTTTTTGATATTATTTCAGGGATAGTTTAAAACCTACTAACGATTATACGATTATATAATTTCAGTGTTACATAATGGTTAGCACCCTGCTTATCCCACCTCACTTACACATTACCTGCTAAATCAGTAGGTTCAGATTTTAGCTCTAATCCCTGACACGTACCCTAGCTAGGGCATGTAGCTCGTCCTACCGAGATTCCCTGTTCCACCTTAATAATGCATGCGATCTTGTATTGACAGTTTTAATCTGATGTTCAGAAGTCACCGTTCTCTTAGCTACCGGGGCTCTTTTCGCAGGCATGGCTGAACTTGTACTGCCATTTCACGCGTTGCAAAACACTTCACACAATTTTTGGCACTGAAAATTATAAAAAATGATTAAAATTCATGGCAAAAATCTCATTTGACTAGGTGGAAAAGGAGTTACTTGTTGACCTAGGTTACATGAAACAGGGTTCAAAATTGGACCTGGCCTATCAATTACACATTCAGAGCTGAAGCCTGGATGAAAATGTACACATGGGAAGTAAACGTATTGCACAGAAGAACAATGGAAAGGCAGAGAGGCCGGTGAGAGGTTAAGGGAAGGGGGAACAGGAAGAGTCAGCTGAAACATTTCTAAACATGGGATGAGAAGTGCTGAACCATGGAGACAGGTAACGAGCTACATTTCAGAATTAGTCAGTTCAGCTGCTGTGATTTTTAAAGTGATGTACATCACCTAGAAAGTGCCATACAATAAACAACTGAGATAATAAAGTATGAATATCAGTCACACATATGTTTCACCACTGGAGTTTTCAGAATGAGGAAAGCTTCTGGAAACACAGCAAATGTATAGTGCCGACAACATTTTGAGCCTGTTAGTATAATGGAAATATATGTGCGTATATTTAATGATTTGGAAGAAGACCTTCCACTAGTGACAGCAATGTTTATTTATATTAATTGTACTGTTTCAAGATGGTGTGTGTGTCAAAGCCTCAGAATAACATAAAACACCAAGTAAAACTGTACAAATGGCGCTACCTTCTCAAAGCACGTTCAACATGCCGCCAGGGTATCATTCTGCTGTTGGACACTCATACACTAGGGGCAGTCTTGAGTCACCTGCTAGCATCGACAGCATGCACAGTGTGGGGAAAATCCAACCCACTTAAAGACTCCCAAATGAGCATAAAGAAAGCGTAAAAACCCTAAACACAGAGCCGAGATCAACTTCGACTCAGGGCACTACAAATCTCAGGTAACATTCTTAAAGCCACAGTGTCACTGATATTAGAGCTGATTTAAATTTCTTTGTCATCCATCCATCCATCCATCCATCCATCTTTTAACTGCTTACCCTAGTCATGATCGTGGGGGCCCCAAAGCCAAGACCCCAAAAGGAATGCCACTGGAACCAGTTTAAATATGCTGAATGCGTAAACATGGCTTAACACTGCAGGCATTATGTATTCAAACCTTGCATCCAGCCAGATGACTTTTCATGTACATACATTTTTCTCACTAAAGCCGGTGCTTTAGCAAACCTGACAGTTTTAAAATTCATGAATCATATAAATAATCCAAATCCTCAGCACATTTCTGATCCTGTGGCTCTCACCCCCTCAGTAATCTTGCCTTGTGCTGTCCAAACACTGTTCTGTCAAGCTAAGCCTCAAAGCAATACTTTCTCAACAGTGTATAAATTCAGAGTAGATTGTGCATTACGGCGTAATGCTATTTCTCTTTATGAATGTGGTACTGTAGGAATCTGGCTATGCAACACCTAAACGCAAATCACACAGAGGGAGTATGGAGTATTAATTACTCACGATCTGCAAAATCAAAAACAACAACAAAAAGTACTTCAAGATGACAGATGCCTGGCCATGAGCTGCGGCTGAGAAAGATTTAAACTTTGAATCTCCTCAGCTCAAAAATATGGACTCATGGCAGATATAGGGAGGTTAAATTTACAGTGGCAGTTATCAGTGAGCACCACTACTAACAGATGGCCGAGGTTCCACATTTACACTGTGTTGAATCAATACTGGGCACTTAACTTCTGAAAGGTTATTTTAGAAGTAACATTCTCCTCCCTGCTATTGCCCAGCTGCACCAAAATTCACTATAGAACACATGACCTTAGTCATGGTGTGAAAAACTCCATTCCAATACTGGAACACACTTATCTGCCACTGCTATTTCTCTCTCACATTTCTTAAATTAATAACACGTTAGCTCTTTAAATTTCACCTGTTTCTTTTATGTCTCTTATGTACATCTTTTATGTGAAATGAAAACCATTATGACTTCTTTACAGTCAGCTTTGACTAGACCAGCATCTGCCCTGGCTTCTTTACAGACAGCAATGTCAGCGATTGCCTATCAAGAAGGTGGCAGACAAGGGGGCCATTGCATGTATCTCACTATCCCACTGGTGGGTGCTGCCTGAACCAGGCTTTTTCTTCTTCCCTCCAGTGGGTCTGGATATATAACCTTATGTCTCCCGCCTCGTGTGTTTCTTTAGATGCATGGTTGTCAGTACCAGTCAGGTCAGGCAGAACAGGATGATCACTCAGTGGAATGACTGAACCAATATAGGAGTGCCATCATGCATGATTAATGTTCTCGTGAGCTGACTTTCATTTCTGATCGGTTCGGTCTTTACGCCATTTCTGGGAATTAACCTGCAACCTGTTGGCGGCTGGCTCACATTTTGGGCGGCTCTGTTCTGTCATTTTTAACATATGAGCATTCTAAACAATTTTAAAAATCATTTTATTTACCATTCAAGACACACGTACAAGCGAGAGGGCGAAGCTTGGGGTCAGGGCCGGCCAGTTATTCTGGAGAGGTTGTTAGGTTTAAAGGCCTCACTCGAGAGTCCAACCATGATATGAGCACTCAGCCAGCTGCAGGATTAAAACCATTGAAGCGGTACAGATGCCTAACCCTCAGAGCCACACGTTCTAAAGATATGCCGGTCCGCTCGTTGGAGTCTCTAAAGTGTATGATTATGAGTCTGTGTGTGTGCCTTGCATTGTACGACATCCCATCCTGGATGTACCTCAGCCTTGTGCCCTGTGTTTGCTAGTTTAGGCTCCAGCCATAGCCCTCCCCAAACAAAAAAGTGGTTGGAAGGTGGCTTGATGTGTCATTAAGCATTGCTCCTCTCCTGGCGTGCTCCTTTCGCACCTCGTGAGTTTCCTCTGGGAACTCCCATTTCCTCCCCAAGTCCAGAGACATGCAGTTAGGCTACCTGGCATCCTTGAACAATTGTGTGCCCCTGCATGTGCTCTGAATGACTGGCAGCTAATCCAAGGTTTACCCCTATACCTCTTGTCCTGAATTGCCTGGGATAAGCTCCACCCCCACCCTCCTCCAATGACCCTGACAAGGATAAGTAGTCAGAGAATGGGTAATACTTAATTTAATAACATAGCCATGGTTCTTTAGTTTACATCGAGATAATAAGCAATGTCATTTCAGTTAATAATGTATTCTCTGGTAAGGTAGATTCACCTTGACCTTCCAAAGAGGATCCTTTATTCAATCTAATGATTAGATATTGTCAATCTAAAACTCAACAGCCTTCAGTCACTTTTCAACATGCCTCACTCCCTTATCAAATGGTTCAAACACACCTTGCATGGCAAATTAAAACTGTAGGTGAGGCGGCTTCTTTGAAGGCCTTTTTGTTATTTTTATCTTCCTCCAGGACTGAATCTTTATAAATATGATAACTCTGAAAGGCTTATCAGCAGGAAAGGTACGTGACCCTGTGTCCTTCACGTGCTCCCTTCCTGCTGCGCTTCAGGAAACTCAGGAGTGGGTGTCCAGCTATAAAATCTACATGGACTGAGGTACAGATGAAGGTCTTCAGATTTTCTTTGACAGCAGTTTCTGAATCATTTTTCCACACTCCAAGGTGGAGCACGAAGACTAATTAAGATTATACTATCCATTAGATCCAATCAATTAAAAGGAATAATGTGCCTCCACAGAATTTTTCATGGAGTACTAGAGAAGCATTAAAAAAACTCCAAAGGCATATAAGACAACATCCAAAATGTAAACTGAAAGATGGTAAGAGAGTTGACAGAGCATATCAAAGGTTTTCCTCATCCGGTAAAGTGGAATGTGTGAAAAGCACAGTGTCAAAGCTGGTTTTTAATTTTTAACATCTTCATACAGACAAATGTGCCCCCAGATGAGACTTAAAAAGTCACACTTTCCTGTTTAAAACTACAAATTAACATGGTTATTAGAAAAGGCAATTTGTTGTTGAGGCACAAATAGAAAATATGTAGGATGAGTCTAGAAATCGGAAGAACATGGAGGTTTGACTGAAAGCACCATAGTTGAATGGTCAGTGGGGTAAGAGTCTATACTTGTGTCTAGTAGGTTGTGAATTTTAATCCCATGGCCGGCAGAGTTACCACGTCACTTTTGGACCCTTGAGCAAAAACTGCTCCTGGGTTGCCAAAAAAATGGCTGACCCGATGCTCTATTCCACAAGATTCGATCTCACCTCCTTGTGTGTGTCTCATAAGAGAACAAGATGGGGTATGTGGAGGCCACAAAATTCCTGTCAACCTGTATCTGTTCTTGTATGAATAGTAGATTAAAAGTGCCATAATTAATTACTGGTTAACGCCACTATGCATACAGTGAAACAAAAATGCCTTGGAATCATGGAATCAAAATATGTCTGAATATTGAAAAATGTTAGGGAAAGCTAGGACTTACAGAAGGTCCACATGGAAGAGTTAAAGACAACCAGACAAGGGAACAATACAGAAATATGTGGTCTGCTGTGCCAAAATGTGGCAAAGTACCAGTTCTCTCAAAGTTCCAAATGTCTTCGTTTAAGGAAGAAAAAAAAAACAGTAATGCCAAAATATTCATTTTCCTAATTTCACTACCTCTCTCATCAGCTCCACATTTAAAGAGGGATTCTTAAAAATGAGCATTTGACCAGTGTTAAGCGGCTCTATAGCTTTTATAAGAATGTTGCCAGGGTCAGAGGCAGCCTTCATTACCAGATGTGCTATCATTTCAGTCTGTGGTACTGCTCTAACATCTGATTAGCTCAGATTCTGACTCTTAAGCCCTTGAAGATGTGGGGAAGCTTCAGACAGGTCTGCCTAGTATTGTCTGCAGTCATTAAGAGGAGCATCGATGGAAGCTGTACCAACATAACACCATGCAGTCTTTGCAGAGCAAGGTGTGGTCTTAAAGGTGCTGCACATCTACTGTCTTGAACATTACTGGCAACACGTTATGAGCAAGTGTAAAAGCTCCACACTTCACATCCACATTTAGACCGCACGCTCATCCCTTTAATAATGCTCCAAGCTGTTCACCAGACAAAGTTTATGATAGCAGTTCTTCCACAGTATTAAGCAAAATCCCTTTAGTATTATAAAACCATAAAGATACAAGCAAAATCCCAGAGTCTCTGAGCTGAAGAAAATTAAATTCATCCAACAATTCTAAATGAGCATTAAAGAAATCTATTATTGCAAGGTGTGGTTTCCTTACAGCTTTATTATTGGTTTAGAAAGACTATTACCATTAGTTTCTTCATTGTTATTATGCTGAAACGCTGTACAATAATAATTTGCCAGTAAACTCAATTTACTGTCAGTTTAACCCTGCAGGTTTTACTCTGTACCCAAGATATTATCATTTTCATAAAATTTTCCACTTGCGGCAAAAAATTTGTTTAAAATAAAATGAAAAACATTTCATGCATTAGGGCTGGGTGAAGTTTTAAGATATATTCTAAGATTGCCACCATTAGTTCCTGGAGAATCTCTGTTAATGTACCTGTTTACATATCCATCTATAACAACAGATGGCCTTTATCATCATCCGCTTTTGGCTGCTCCCATCAGGGGTCGCCACAATGGATCAACCTTCTCCATCTCCTCCTGTCTTCCGCATCCTGCTCTGTCACACCAACCACCTGCATGTCCTCTCTCACCACATCCATAAACCTCCTTTTTGGCTTTCCTATTTTCCTCTTGCCTGGCAGCTCCATCTTCAGCATCCTTCTCCCGACATACCCAGCATCTCTCCTCTGTACATGTCCAAACCAACGCAATCTCTCCTCTCTGGCTTTGTCTCCAAACCATGCAACCTAAGCTGATCTTCTAATATACTGTTTCCTAATCCTGTCCATCCTCGTCACACCCAATGCAAATCTTAACATCTTTAATTCTGCCACCTCCAGCTCTGCCTCCTGTCTTTTCGTCAGTGCCACCATCTCCAGCCCATATAACATACTTGTAGCTGGTCTCACTATCGTCTTGTAGACATTCCCTTTTACTCTTACTGGTATCTGTCTGTCACAAATCACTCCTGACACTCTTCACCCACTCCACCCTGCCTGCACTCTCTTTTTCACCACTTTTCCGCACTCGCCCTTACTCTGAACTGTTGACCCCAGGTATTTAAACTCATCCACCTTCGCCAACTCTACTCCCTGCATCCTCACCATTCTGCTGTCCTCCCTCTCATTCACACATGTATTCTGTCTTAGTCCTACTGACCTTCATTCCTCTCCTTTCTAGAGCATACCTCCACCTTTCCAGGGTCTCCTCAACCTGCTCCCTACTCTCACAGTACTCTCACTCTCTAGATCACAATGTCATCCGCAAACATCATAGTCCACGGGGGCTCCTGTTTGATCTCGTCTGTCAGTCTGTTCATCACCATTGCAAATAAGAAAGGGAACAGATGGCCTTTATAATTACTTGTAATAAAAGTTGATGACAATACTTTTAGTTTTCCTTTGTAAAAGTACAAATACATAAAATGGAGCCAAAGATTTGTTTCTTACAGTTGTGGAATATTGCTAAACTCATATGATTTCTAGGTATTCAAGATATGGTGAAAACAATGCATGACTTTCAGTGTAGTAGGCTACTAAGTCTAGATAACTGTAATGTTAGGAAGTATGCACCACGTTATTCAAAATGCAGCAGCTAGAATTGTTACTTGGAGCAGAAAGTTTGAACATATAACCCCAGTTCTCTGTTCTCTTCACTGGCTGCTAGTCAGGTTTAGGACTGACTTTAAGTTCTTCTTCTTACAAAAACACTATATTGAGGAAAGAAGTGGGCACCTGTGAGGGCTTAAATATTATATCCAGCATTAGTACCAACTTAAATGCATGTAAAATCACATCTGCCAACCTTTTAGTGTACAGTTAGGGGTGGTTTGAAAATTCTGCAAGTTTGACAAGGCGAAAATTGATGGGGGAGGGGGGTTGTTTTGGGAATCACGTTAATTGTCGAGTTGTTCACCTGAGGTTCACTTGACATGACATGGCGGTCTACTGGTGGACTACAATCAAAGCGTTGGGCACCTCTGGTGTGCATCATGGTAAATGAGTGATTTGGCAACTTTGTTAATGCCAGACAAATATACAAACCAGATGGGTCTGTGTCAAATCTGTAATTAAAATACAGTAGAATCCTAGGAAATACGGGAGAGTTGGCAGGTTTGGAAAACTGCCAGAGGCATTCACAGAATTGAAAAATAATGAAGACAACTTGAAGCCTACCTTACAAAGCTAGAATATCTTTCTTGAATTCAGATCCTGAGCAGAAACAAAACCTAACAAATTCATTGTTCTGATTGGCTGCTGGCAGTAATATGTTAAAATGTGTTTCTTGCAAAGAATTTAAAATAAACTGTCATTTTGTCATATGTATTTTAGGCAATAATCTATACGTGTTTGCATAATGAGTGTAACGCAACTGTCAAAAATTTCAGGCGGCTCAAACGTGAATCCCCCCCCCAGCTATGCCTATGGACACCTGACTCATCACGACCACATGTTCCCAAGCATATAGCAAGCTGTTTTAACTGAAGATGTACTCATAATTCATTTATGACTAGTAAAATCTCTACATTCGCATATACAGCATGCAATTCTGGCAGTAAAAATGTAAGTAATTCAATTACAACGCGTCAAAATTCCCCATTGGCTATTGCAGTGACCACTTGAGAGAGGATCCAAGTGCAGAACAATGCCTTTAATCGTAAGTTGCAGTTAGGCAAGGTAAATACCAGGAGGGCCAATACTTGTTAAAACCAAGGGGAAATACAAATCGTTATGAAGGCAAAATCCAAGAGTCAAAAACCAGATGGTGATCAATCAGGCAGACAAATTCAAAATGATAAGAGGAAAAACGAAACAAAGGAACTCGCCAAGATCATACACAAAAGGTAAGTTTAAGATAGATTGCTCAGTATGAATAGAGAACTCAGTACCTCGCAACTAACTAAAGCAGTGGTTCCCAAACTTTTTCTGCAGGGCCCCCCCTTTTGCAGATAAGAATATTTTCGAGCCCCTCCACTCCAACACACACGTACACGTCTTTTACTTCCAAACTCTACTGGAATTTCTTTTAAACATTGTATTTCACACAAAACTCCAACTTCTTACTGAACAAAACAGCATTGTTGACCTCAATGAATGATTTCAGGTTCTCAGATGAGTCTATATTTCCCTCTTTAACTCGCTGCTCCCACATCTCAGGTTTTCTTGTGAATGATATGATTTTATCTGCTAGATGTGGAAGGTGTGTGTTGGTGCCTTGCATCTGCAGATTTAGTTCATTGAATTTCTGAAACATGTCACTGAGGTACGCAACTTTCATGAGGAATTTGTTCTTATTAAACTTGGGGGCAAGTTCATTACCTTCTTCCTCCAAAAAGATGCTGATCTCATCTCGCAGTTCAAAGATGCTGGATAAAATCTTCCCACGTGACAGCCATCGGGCCTCACTGTGAAACAAGACAGCTGTGTGGTCGGAGCTCATTTCCTCACACAGTGCAGAAAAAATCTGGGCTTTGATGGGTCGTGTTTCGATGTAGTTTACTGTGGCAATGACGTCCGTCATGACATTGTTCAGCTCAGGACTCATCTGTTTAGACTCAGCTCTTCTCGGTGTATCATACAGTGTGTCCACTGCACATTGGGGGGAAACCCGCTTGATGAACACTTGCAGCCCACCTCATTTCCCAGCCATTGCCTGAGCCTCATCTGTGCAGATCCCCACACAGTCCTCCCAT
>JAACJT020000056.1:17612-27823 GCA_009936485.2 Gymnarchus niloticus
TCCTCAAGACTACATTAAAAAAATACAAGTCTGGCTCTTTGGAAGCAAAATATGAAGAAATGAGGGGTGACTCAAGATTTTTGCACAGTACTGTATATATAGAATGAAACCTGATATATATTTAATCATACCGATATATATGGAATGAATGCTAATGGATTCGACGTTGGTGAACAGAGTGAACGATGAGAACTGCCTACAAAGAAAATAAATATTTTTTAAATTATCTTTGGCAATTTTGTGATAAACAATTTCTGTTTTTACACTGAATGTCTGTATAGTCTATGTTTTGAAGAACTGCTCTACGTACGCTAAAAACTAAAACGATTTTGAATGAAATAATGATATATATATATATATATATACATATATACAATGAACTTGGAATTACAGATAGGCACTGCTTTGGTCAACTTCGTTGGGTCTTCCATTACAAGATGCGCAATGAGGGGGCGTGTCACTGGGATGTCAAAAGTCTAAACATGGCCGAAAGAACCAGAGCTCTAGTACAGTCTCTCCTAAGCGATGAAGGTTTCATAGAAACCGTTGCAAATGCATGCAGCAGTCCCACAGCCATCATTTGAATGAATAGATGATGAAGTACGCTCAATTTTCAACAGAGGTGCGCAAACAATTAAGAGGGCCAGACTATCTGAGGCCAGAGCCGAGTGTATTTTTAAGAAGCCGTAACTTAATACAAAACAACAGTGATTTAAACCTAAACGCCAGAGGCATGTCAAACCCACAGCAATCACCAGCCCCGTCGTATAATCTGAAGCATTTGCCCAGAACTAACGGCAGACGACAGACAAGGTAAGGTCTGCTGGTAGAAAACCCTTATAAGGAAATAGTTTCACGTGCCTTATGGTACCAAAACTTTAAGCTAGTCTTACATTAACTTGACATTTCTCACTTTACCCCAACGATGGCTATGCATTAACTAACCATGAATTAACCTGAAAAAAGCATTTAAAAGCGTACGAAATGGAGAAAACTCCGTTCTTACTGAGATTCATGTCTTGTGCTTATCAGAAAAATATAGTAAGGTACGTGAAACTATATATCGGTGATCATTCAATAAAAATCAGGTTTCATTCCATATATATCAGGTTGAATTTTATATATATATTGGCATTCATTCAATATATATCAGATTTAATTTTCATTGTGTATATATCGGTATTCATTCAATAAAAATCAGGTTTCATTCCATATATATCAGGTTTCATTCAATATATATCAAAGATCGTTCACTATTTCCTGTTTGGTGTGCCATTATATATATATATATATATATATCCACACAATAAATCAATCTTAATTAAAATAGCACTGTTTCAGCCACAGGGTTTACAAAGTGCTTTGCAGACATTTTAAAAAGTAGAGAAACAACAACAAAAAATGAAATTTAGAGAAAATCAAATTTAAAAATAAGATTAAAAAGCATGAAAGAGTTTAAAATTAAACAAAAGTAAATACAGAAGAACAAAAATAAAATAAACACAAATAACTCATCACAACTTATAAAATACAAGGGTAAACGAATGTGTTTTCAGCTTAGTACTAAGACAAGCAGTAGCTCACACTGTAAAAAAAATCCTGTAAAATTACAGTAAAATACTGGCAGCAGGGTTTCCAGCTGTTTACTGTAATATTTAGTGTCTATACTGTACTTTGAATTACAGTTTTTTACCATTGTAATAAAATACATTAATATGTAATACATTTTTCCCATGACAGCTGCCCACTGGAAGTATAAAATCTATGAAATTAC
The DNA here is from genome assembly GCA_009936485.2 of Gymnarchus niloticus. Taxonomy (NCBI): domain Eukaryota; kingdom Metazoa; phylum Chordata; class Actinopteri; order Osteoglossiformes; family Gymnarchidae; genus Gymnarchus; species Gymnarchus niloticus. The sequence goes on from JAACJT020000056.1 coordinate 19,387, forward strand.
TTAACTGACATACAAATCAAGTTTTTTTTTAAAAAATATGCTACAGTGAATCAACACTAGAACAGGATTCAATAATGTTTAGATGGCATGTATTCAAGTACATTATTTATTAAATAAAATTATAACAATCACAACCTCACTGAAAGTTGTCTGAACAATCTGGCAGTTACATTCTCATTCTCAAAAGTTAATTTGCAGTTGAACGTATATTTAGGCACATAAGTACACTCTTTTTCTGAGAGAAGTCAATAAAATTCAACCAAAATGTTCCTTCAAAAAGCAACCTGGCAATCAGTCTTCTCTCATTACAATTCTCAAAAGTTAACTTGCAGTTTAACAAGTATTTAGGCACACAAGTACAGTTTTTTTTCTGGGAGATGTCAGTAAAAACCCAACTAAAACGTTCCTTCAAAAACCAAAATACAAAAGTCTTTTAAAGAACCAATTTTTAAAATACGAAATCCAGTATCTGCAAACATACTACGGGTGAGTGCATTAGTGTGTGTAAAAATTGTTTGTCTAGATGAAGTCCCACTGAAAGTCCATGAGATTCTTTAGGAGTGTGAAGACACGAGGACTGACTGTGAGAGATTTCTTGTTGACGATTCTACCCGTCTTCTTTGAGACCACCTTGCCCTGGCTAGTCTTTGAACCCCTCTCCGGGTTTATCCCAATGAAGCGCCTGAAAACACAGTAGTATACAACAGCAATTAGTTGGTGACTTTCAGGTGATTCAGGAAATGACGCCTGCACACAAACAAAAAAAAAGATTTAAGAAACAAGATGTCTTACCTCCGAAGGAACTCCAAAGTACAAGAGGCCTCCTCCTGGTACTGTAAGTTGAACACGTAAATACACTGCAAACAAAGCTGCAAGCCCAGTCAAGAATCTAGGTATGATACCTTCACAAATGACATGACCCTCAAGACTAATCATCCAGCATTGAACATCCAGCTCTGTTCCACCTGAGATTTGTACAGAAACATTGTTTTAAGTAACAAGGACACACCATGTCATTAATGCAAAGCATCAGCACTTTTTTTGGATTTGGCTTGCGAAACAGTGAATGTGTGAATGAGTGACTGTGTGTAAGTGAGAGTGTTACAGTGAGTGACTGAGTGAGTGAGTGGGTGTTAGTGAGAGTGAGTGAATTATGAGTGTGTGTGAGTGTGACAGTGAGTGACTGAGTGACATGTCCAGGCATGTGAGGTATTTTGCATCTAAAAAGATTAAATGTTTCCTACAATCAGCTAATTTTAATGACATATTACATTATTTAATACATTACATTGCTTTGTAGAATAAATCAAATATAGTAATATGCAAAAGTCTTAGGCAGTGATGCATATTCTACTAAAACACAATTGTTATTGTTCACATGCCAAGAAGTATCAGGCGAGGACTTGCAGGGAGTGTGAGGGTCCTCTCAACATCTGCATGAAACATGAGCCCATTGGCAGTCTCTCGAAAGTGTGCCATAAGCGGCTGTACAACACGGAATGCTTCCTCTACATTTTCAGTTTTAGAGAGGATAGCCTTTACATTTGCTTTGTTAGATTTGGTTTTAAAGTATTCTGTAATGGCTCCTCCACATTCCTCCATGGAAAGCTCCAAAGCTCACAACACATTAATGTCAGTTAGCAACTGAAAATGGCGGAAGATGGACTTCTGATTGAAAAGGTAAGGCCACTGGCTCTTCACATCCTCAACTAAAGGTGGTGGTGTTGCATTTAAATGCTGACGCTGAAGACAGAATGTATTCTCCATTAGATTTTTCACTTCAGCTCTCTCTACTCCACCCATACCCTCCTGACTATAAATCTCCTGTAATCTTTGACATTTGGCCTCCACTGATTCTTCCTTTTCTTCGGGTGGGAGTTGAGGATGGAATCTCACACAACCATAAGTGTTGGTTGGCCCCCTCCTTCGTCCAGTGCTTGAGGCTGAGGCTCTATGGTGTATGTAGTTACTGTCATGGTTCAGATTCTCAACACGTGTCTTGACTTGTATAAGTAGTGATGAATAACCTCCGGCCATTAGTGAACCATCAGGAAAAATGTCTGCAAAACTGTTAGGATACTGCTGAATAATGTTTCTACAGACAGTGAGATACTGTGCTCGGGTAAGGCACAGCTCAAACTTGTGCATCTCATCTACAAGAATTCTGATTATCTGATGCCGTTCTGAAGGGTTAAGTCTCTTCCCAGCAGAAATTGCTGTTTGGATTTCTGGTGGCATTCTCTCCCATGGGACTTGAAATCTTTTGGGCCATGTCTTTGAAATGTGTAATGGACCTCTAGTGTTGGGGCTGCTGTTGTCTGTCCCTGAAGGTAATGATGTGAAGGGTGAGCTAGACTGTTCAGAGCCACTGGACATGGAAGAATCTGAATGCAGTGATGGATTGGAACATGCTGTTGGGCTGGAGAGCGGTGAGTGGCTTGAAGCTACGCTCAAATTCAAAGTGATGGTCTCTGTCTCTAAAAGACAACAGAATGAACAATTTAGTCAGAAATTTCACTTAACTTTTTGCAATTTTTTGCAGTTAGTGTACAAACTAAAAATCTGTCAAATTAGACTTACACTAAGTAATTTAATTCTGTTCATTAATAAAGTTACAATTATAACTGAAAAGTTGTAAGTGGAACAATAGTCCACTTGTAGTTAGGCCAATGCCCATTGTCCAAATCAGTGGTTCTCAATCCTGGTCCTGGATTACCACTGTCCTGCATTTTGTAGTGTTTCAAAGAGCTAGCTAATGTGCTAATTAGTTAGATCATTTGTGGTGCAAGCAGGGGAATCTTTAAAATGTGCAAGGCAGTGCTACTCCAGAACAGAACTGAAAACCATTGACCCACCTTAATGATATACATAAGGTCTACATTACCCAATTTGAAGGCTTCCAGTAGTTTTTTAAGTTGAATTACTGGCAAGATTTCACAAATATCTTCTTGTTGTACATATCGTAGGTCTTCTTTACTTTCCACTCCACAGTTCTGGAGTATAGAAATACGCTTTACACAGGTCTCTTCAGATACATTGGGCAGAGTCTTAAGAATGATGGCCTTTATGTCTTTGATCAAGGCGGACATGTTTCCACAAAGACAGGAAGGAATGGTGAAGAATTAGTAATGGCATGCCCCACACAATGTACTCAGGCAAGGGGGTAGTAATCCAGGAGACTCTCATGGTTAACACATTTAATCTAGTGTTTTAAGGATATAAGCACCCATGTCAGGAAGACGCACAGCACTATGCATCTCTGTAATGAAATATACTGCTAAACCATCATGAATAAGAATTGCTTTAATTTTTCCAACTACAATGCGTTCTTCGTGATCACCAATCAAAATACACGTTCTTTTTGTATTTCGTGCCTTTTATGCGCTATCTCAGTGCTAAAAGACTCCAAGCTGAGATGTGAAACTGCCTGGCTAATCTTATCATTATAGTCCCCTAAAAAGAACTCTGTGAATTTCTCCATAACATCTGCTGGAAAAAAGTTTCCAGCATAAAGAAATGCCTGCAACAACTGATGTCTCTTTGCCAGGGTTCTACAAAGATTCTTGAAGTTGTGCAATTTCCTGGCACACTGCTTAAAATACGTATGTTTGCTCTCAAATCTTAGTGTCCACAGACGTATGAGAGGCCCAAAGTGGACAATCAGCTCAGGATAATGACTGAGGTAATGATGCTTGGCTTTTAGGCATGCCATCGACAAATACAGATATTCCTCGAATAGAACTCCTAAATAGGCTACCTGACCAGTGGAAATAGCTGGTGCACATATGAATTTTACAATCTTTCTTAGTTGCAAAACCAGCCTCCATACTTCATTGTTACTTGGATTACTAATTTTGTCTCCAATCAAGACTGGCAGCATCCTGAGCAAACACCACTTTTATACAGATAGCTTTTCTCCCCCTGCACTAACCTCACTGGGTTTGTTGTTGCCATCATTACCCAAGTACTTGAACTGATCTATCTGTCGATTCAGTTCCAGGTATGTGAATGACTTGCCACTGTTACAAAATCATGGATGTATAATGCCAAATCAGATGACACAACCCCTTCAAAAAGAACGTGGCCAGACATGGCGGTAACCCTGGCTGACAGACATGAAAATAACTGTGCTCATTAAACACAGAGTCAAATTTGACACCACCCCTAGAACTAAACGCTGCATTAGTACCCAGAGACTGGATGTGATCTCTATGCAACTGAACTTCGCTTACTGCCTGTGAAATGAGGATCTGCTTGAAATGCTGCCCTGTCAATACTACAATATCTACAGAAGTATTCACTCTTACTAAAGTTCTCTACAAATCCTACTATGTTATGCGGACTGAGATTATCCCCAACAATAGAACACAATGTTCCCTTGCAAACCTGTCCATCAGGAAAAGCAATGCCACTCACCTCTAGATCTTTAAGGTCTTTTATCAGGGGACCCAGGACTTTCTCTTGGCCAAAATGCTTGATATTGTGCTCTCTGCAAAGTAGAAAAAGTTGCAGTTAGTCAATGTTTTATCTATGGTGTGGTACAATGTCTGGAAGAGTAGCATACACACAAAGTATTTTGTGTTTTTTCTTCCCAGATCCCAGAGGGTTGGCTACTTCTAAGGCATCCTGATACAGGATCAATCCAAACAAATCCTCTTCCTGAAAAAACATACTTGCTGACATATTTTTGCCATCCCAAACATCCTGATGTACATCTTTAGATTGAAAAATCGTATGCGCTTGTTCATGATGTTCCCTAACCGAGCCACTCTGAAATGGAGACTTAATAGTTTCTTTGATTGGAACATAATGTGCAAAACATTCTTTGCCTACCTCATTCTGCCCCAGACAAATAGGGACTGGTTCAATGTAACAAAGTATTTTTGAAAACTGTTTTCCTTCTCTGGTCAGTTTTCAATGTGTGAGAATTGCAAGTTTGAAAGAGATCTTCAGTTTTTAAGGCATTAGTAACTGCATTTATGCCAGCTTCATGGATCCCAAGTATAACCAACTTTTCTTTCAGTTTGAAAAGTAAATGTGACTGACTTATGTCATGTATTTCTTGCAGATGTTCAACAATTGTTTGTATAACAGTGGATGGAAGCAGAAATTTGGCCTGCAGTTTCAGATAAAACTGGGCTAGACATCTCAAGAATAGAGCTTCATTAGTGATTTCTGGGAAGACCTCTTCAGCACTTTCATCAACATTAGAAGGAGCACCTATCTGCATATCAGACTGCTCCGGCACAAAGGAGCAGTGAGGATTTACAATGGAGTCTACAAGACTTTGTTCAGTAGAATCTTTGTGCTTCCTAGATATATGAGGAGTAAAGGTAGACACAATTGCAAACTTTTTGTCTCTAATGTGTGTTTTTAAATGAGCAAAAAGGCTCTTAACATTTTCACACCCAATATCACATAAGTAAATATGGCATGTCAAGTCTAATATGGCAAATGGTCTAGACTTGACAGCCGACTGTCGTTTATGTCGATATGTGTGAGTTTTAAATGCTGAAAATTTTTTGAAGGTTCTTTTACAATTGGCAAAAACCACACTTAAAAGTTATATTGGTGACGTCTGTGAATTCGCAAGTGCCAAACGTGTGTCAATTGTACTAGCATCATGTCCACAAACCTCGCAGATCATTTTAAAATTGGGACGTCATGCATTCAACGTAAAACACCAAGAACACTTTATAAACCTGACACGTACATACAATCATACAATTATCAGTTCGTGTTACTATTAGCAGCAATAAATTGTGTAAGTTAGCAATAGCAAACATTAGCTAAGTTAGGTACCTAGCTAGCAAAAAGTTTTAAGATTAATTTATTTGGCGGCTTTAAGATAGATATTTAATATATCAATGATTAATTTCTCCCACATAAGGCAAAACAAAACCAAAACAACACAAAACCAACTTATTGAAGTTAACTTCTTTTTTGACTGTGGTAAAACAAATGATGATCAGGGGCTTTCAAAGTAGCGAGGCAAGCTAAAATGGCGCTGAATATTGCTTTGAGAAAATATAGTATTATACTGGATTTTTATGATTGTTCATTATAAAATGAAGATAGCATTAGCTTGCAAACTAGTCAGCTATTATTTATCAATGATATTTTCTAAAGGTAACAAAACAAAACCTATTTTATTAAGGTGCCTTCTTAATGGTGAATCACGGAAGAACAAATGCTGACAAGCTGCTTTCAGTGACTAAGTTAACGTTATATCCATTAGTTCACATTACAAAATGAGGATCAGCATGTGCAATCCACCGACCTCTCACATTCAGATCTAGCTAAGACTAATTTAATCATGTAGTACCAGTTTTCTTAGCTAAACATCTAATTTGTTCACCAATCCAAACTTCCACACATAGCAAAACATCAATGTATTTTACTGATGCAGTTCACCTTGTCAGTGGTGGACCATGAGTAAGTGATCCTAAAGAGGCTTTCCATGGCAGACCAGGATGGGGTAAAGATGGCTTTGATAAAATACTGTTCAGTACTGTAAAATGTGTTACTGGTACTGGTACAAGTCTTTGTCTTGGTTTTGGCTCTAAAGATTATCAGTGATTAACAGTATTAAACTGTATTTAAGAAAAACAGTACATTACTGTTGGAAATTGCCTGTAATTTTACAGGAATTTTTTACAGTGCAGGTTTCCAGGGAAAGAGTTCCAGAGTTTTGGGATCATAGTAAATAAAAGCTGCCTGCTGCCTCCTCTCTCCTCAGCCAGATATTGGGAATGACCAATAAATTACTGTTACATGATCTAAGTGATCTACCTTGGACATACCTTACAATCATGTCACTGAGGTAGGGCAGGGCAAAACCATGTAAACATTTAAAAACTAATAAAAAAAACACTTTAAAATGAATCCTAAAAGACACTGGAAGCCAATGAAGGGCTTTAAGAATAGGTGAAATATAGTCCCTATGACTAGTACGTTTTAGCACTCTAGCAGCGACATTCTGGACCCGTTGTAAATTGATGATCACCTGGTCTTTGGCTTTCACCCATGTGGTCTGGCCAGGCAGAGTCTGAAAGAGCTACATGTGACCACCCTTCTGAGGGTCCCCCACCTGCAAGAGGAACAATAACGGTTTACTAGGTTCGTTGGATTGGATTGCTGATTGAGTGATGAAGGCCACTTCACAACAGCGTCTGCTTTAATAACCTGATGAATATAAATTTAGGACCATTGTCACAAAGTACCTGTGAGGTCAGGCTGAAGTTGGGGCTCTGGAATGTGAGGTCTTTGACCCCAAAGGCACTGCTTATAAATGATATCTTAACTGACTCAAGTCTTAGTATGCTTTGCTTGATGGAAACTTGGCTTAAACAAGATGATTACGTGGCGCTAAATGAGTCTGCCCCTCCGGGGTACACCTACAAACACAGGCCTCGCCCTAATCGGCAAGGTGGTGGTGTTGCCGCTATATTTAAGTCTAGTCTCTCTGTTTCTGAGAAGGTGTGTTACAAATTTAGGACATTTGAAATCCTGGTCCTTAATGTCGCCTCGTGCTCGTAACTCCCCACCGTTGCTTACCCTTGTTGTCATGTATAGACCACCTGGGCCGTATAGAAGTTTTATTCAAGAGTTTTCTGACTTCCTGTCTGATCTAGTTGTTACTACTGACAAAGCGGTAATTATTGGGGATTTTAATATCCACATGGAAAATGACTAAGATCCTTGCAGTATGGCCTTTGGCTCTCTGCTTGTATCTGTTGATGTTGTCCAGAATGTAATAGGCCCTACTCACCCAGGTAACCATACTTTAGACCTGATACTCAGCCACGGTATCCTTGTGGAGTATGTATCTATCCTCCCTCTAACTCCTGCAGTCTCAGATCACACTCTGTTAACATTTGAAGTACTACTGAGATCTGCTGCTCTGCCTGTCTCCAAAGCGAGCGTTGGTCGCCATATTACTCCTTCAACTGCAGCTGATATCATTAACAGGCTTCCCCCGACATTCTCCCAGATTGTAAAGCCTACAAATGAATTTGAGCTTGAACAAGTATCGATTAACATTGATCACTCACTTCACAGCAGTCTTGATTTGGTTGCTCCTCTTGAGAAGAAAATGCTTAAGGATAAGAAATACGCTCCTTGGTATACTGACCATACCCGTGAACTTAAAAACACCTCAAGAAAGTTGGAACGTAAATGGCACTCATCAAATTTGGGGGTTTTCAAAATAGCATGGTAAGAGAGTATTTTAAAGTACAAACAAGCCCTGGTCACAACTAGATCCACATATCTCTCCCGGCTGATAGAGAATAAAAAAAAGTAATGCTAGGTTCCTGTTTGATTCCGTGTCTAAACTAACTAGGAATCAATCTGAGGTATCCAACCTCTCTCAAAAGCAATGACTTTTTGGCTTTCTTCAATGATAAAATTACTAATATCAGAAAGATAATCCAAA
>JAACJT020000056.1:27923-54909 GCA_009936485.2 Gymnarchus niloticus
TGGGCCCGGGACTATGTAAAGTGCTTTGTGACCGCGCTCCATGTTAAAAGCGCTATATAAATAAAATTGAATTGAATTGAATTAATAAACAAGTTGTGACTAATTAACTTGCAATGGTAATGATTTTTATTTCAGTCCTGCTTCAAAATAATATTGTTGAGTGAATTGGTGTCAAAGACTTTTACTTTGCATGTAAGGATGCCTGAAGGCTTTGGCACATTTGGCTCTGATAAAAATAAGAACCTTTCACACTGCACAACCAGTTCTTAGAGTTATGTCAATAACGTGTGATAAGATTTGTATACAATGTTTGACATCTCCAAGCAGCACCCTCCTTTGCCTCAAATAAACTTGTATAAATCAGCTGTCAGAAGAGATGCATTATTCCTAAAATTCAAACTTTATTGGCAATGGATTTCATAGAAAAATGACTAAAAAAAGCTGTCAATTAATGCAAATTTCTAAAAAGGAACTGACACACATTAAAGGTGAAACAGCAGTTTAACCATATCTGCCATAACAGCTACAATTACTGCTTATCAGAGAGAAGTCAACAACTCCAATTCCTTTCATAAAATTACCCCACGGTGCCGCTTATTGTTTTATTTCCCTTGGTTCCAATAAATCTGTCCTTTCATGTGACCCTGAGAAGGGCGATTTTGTTACTGAATAACTTTACTTTTGAATGACAGATCCTCTCAGTGGCATTAGCCTGTCAATGAAAAACAAACCACGCGACATGAGATGCACGGACATGCCATCGTAAACTGAACAATGCCATGAGATTGCTCCTACTGTAAAACATTTTCACTCTGACCACGCATTCAAGCACCACTTATTCTGGCAAGTGAGACTGTGATGACGAACGCTGTTGACAGACAGGATGAAAATTATGATACATCTGGGCTGTGAAGGGCTACTTTGACTTTGGGTAAGCCAGATCCACTGGTTTAACAGGGGTACTTTCTGCCAGTGTAAGCAATTATGGGATGTTCAACAAGGAAGGTTTAAATATTGCCCTGCAACACAGACCCACATAAAAATAAGGTCACATTCCCACAGACTGCTTCAAAACTGTATTTTAACCACACCCTGAAAATATTGTCCGATCTGCTTTTTCAATCCTTTATTTTCTGTCCTCTAAAAAATTTTACCACTTACACACAAAAACCAGAAATAGAATACTAGTTAAGCATTATGTAAGAACATTATTACTAAGTAAATTAGCCAGTCACAGCATCAGTAAGTCAGTCATCAAAATAGGTTCAGAATAGTCCTGAGATTAGGAAACACTGGTCTTTCTGGGATAAAAAATCAGTAGAACCAATAACCATTTGTAATTCTGACATTAACTCTGAATGAAAGCACAGCTGAGCACATCATTATCCTTCTGACTGGTAAAGGAGCAAAGGTGCTTTACTGGAAGAAACAGCATTTAAATGATCTAGCTGTAAAAATTGATGTTTATGTGGTGCAGATGTTCCCCCTGTGTTTGCATACTGCGGACATTCTCCCAGTGTTTGTGCTGGTTTTGCATAGGTTCTCTGACTTTCCGCAGTTGTAATGACAAAAAGCCTAGGTGAACTAATGACTCCAGTTGTGTGTGATGGACAGGAGAACATTGAGTACAGACACTTGAGTACATCAGTGGAAGCAAAAGTTTTCCCTCCTTCTTTCCTCCTCCTCCTCCCTGTCCCTCCCCTTTGGTTACATTATTGCTCCCTGACTATGAATATCATTCACAGATACAGCACTGACAAGCCAGGAAACAGAATATGTCTGGTGAGACAGGGACTATTGACTGATACTGAGTGGAAGGTGAGCTTAACTCATTCTTCCCTCTGCACATATGACTTTACCTCTAACATACCTGGGGAATAATTTAAGGCATTAGAACAAGACTTCATTTACTGGTCAATAGGAGGAGCCCAAAACTGAGTCTATATCAATATCATAGGATTAGCTGTGCATAACAGGACCTACTGTTTACCAGGATATTAAAGATTGGAAAGAACAATGAGCATTCAATGCTATTCAACAAACAGGTAGGACTATGATCTTCTGCAGTGCAGATATATCTTCTGTTATTCTTCTATGACAATTACGGTAACTGCTGTAACACTAACAAGGATAAGAGAACTGTGCCTTTTTAAAAAAGTGTTTTTTTTTACAAGTCTTCCATGATTCACAGACTGTAAACGTCTAAAATGCATCCAGAGAATGACAGATATATAATTTGAACTTATGGGGGTCTAAAGGTGTATTGCTAGCTCATTTAAAAATTTAAAAGTTTACAGTTATGACATTTAAGATGTTAGAGTCACATTAAGAAAATGAAAAATTAGCCTTTTTATATATTCTCCTGCATGCAATATATTTATATTTGCAATTAGAACTTAATGGTGGTCCTTGTTTTTTTTTTTTCTGTAGATGACCTCAAGATTCAGGTCAGACCAACTAGTTACAGAGCAGTGTAAGTTTCAGGTTCCTCTATGTTTCTTCAGGACTGCTGCTGTTCTCTGGGCACGTTCTTCAATAGGCTTAATTGTCAAAGTCACTACAAACGTTTGTAGTTGTATGTGGTTCACACCGTTGCTGCTTGTGGTTTTTATTGTCATGAGAAATTTGAAAGGATTGTCTTCAGTGACCAGTTACCACTTGTATGGACCATTCACAAGAAATTGTTGCTTTGACTGCTAAAGCTTAACATTTAGGAATAGCCAAAAGAGAGTACAGTCATTGAACTCCTCAGATCCATAGATAACTCCATGATGGCTGAACAAACAATTTGCTGGACAGTTTCTTCTGGTCAGTTATACATTTATTTCAGATGAAATTAAAATACAAGGCACGCTGCCCAACTTTGCTTACTTTGCTTTTCCCCGCAGCAGGCTGCTAGGTCCTAATTTATCACACATTCATTTGTGTAGCTTTGACCTTATTACTCTTAATCTTTTAGTGTATCCACAGTCTAATTTCATATCTCTATTTCTTGGTAATGTAAGCCTTAGAATACTTTATAAACAACAAGATAGAACAGCAGGGAAGACATTATGGCCCATATGTATGGAACTTAGTTAGCAACCAACTTTATTATTGCTTTCTGCATTGAGTACCATTACTGTTACCACTGTTAGTCGTGCTGCTAGGTCTGGCAGTGACAACACAAGCAAAAGAAAGGCTGTCACGATGTATCGAGCTGCGACAGGCATTGTCTCCTTGAGAGACTTTGAAGGACACAGACTCCTAGCATAAAACAAAGCCACCATTATTAGTCCAGCTCCCCACACTACCTCTTCTCATTGCACAGCTGGGGGGAAAACAGATAAGAGCAGTAAGTTTGCTCTACTTAATAAATACAGAAGAAGCCTCCCAGAAAAGAGGCTAGTTTGATTCACCTGCCTCCTACCAAACGGACAGTTAGATATTATGCAAATAACTTGAACACAGGGGTGCCATAAAAGTAACAACTTGAAAAAATATCTCTGTTAGATAGAACACAATGCTGTGATGTTGAGTACTTTGTTTCAGAGTAAAATAAATGTGTATGAAAATTTAATGTTAGTATTGCAATCAAAACAGACCGATATTAGACCAATCTTGCCAACTACACTTTATTGTCTTACCATCCATAAATGAATAAATAATGGCATGAAATAACATTCCCTCAGGATCACAGTGCAACATTTGGACAAGGTGACACAAGGTCAAAAGAGGGGGTTCGCAGTAACTCAATGACACAAAACACAAGACAGTGTCAAGGAACATAGTGTAAATGCAGTCAATGAATAATGATAGTATCTAAGTAGAGAAGTGGACAAGCCAACAAAAGATAAACAGCAGATTCAGTGATTGGTGTGTGTGGTATGGGTAGAACAGGCTCAAATGTGAGAACTGCCTCCATAAGTCTTGTTGGATGTTATAGCAATTCTGTGCAGTGCAGTTGAATGTCCACGTCTGAGATCGTTCCAGGTAGCCATGATTTCCATAAATTTAAAAACACAGCTGTCCCTCATTCACCTTGGGTAGTTTGCTGTAACCTGAGGTGGTCCAGGTTATTGTGCGGTGAGCGAACACTGGAAAGTAGGATGAACGGGACAGCTGCCCTGGACGGGTTTTACAGTAGCGTGTCATAGGTGTTGGCTTGTTTACCACACTTCCATTACCTTGCACACTGCTCACGGTGCCTCCCCATTTGGACAACTGTGACAGGCAACAGTGTGGTCTTTGGCTTGGTGTAGGGCTGTATATTTCCAAGATGGCGCAGCCCATCGGTCAGCACTGTATGCAGGTGGGCACGCATTGTGCGCTGATGTTAAAAAGGGTCTTGCGGTTGCAGGTGCATTGGTGGTACAGTACAGACTAGGTGTATAGATTTCTGATGAATTTCTCATAAGAACAGACATTTAGATAGTATTTCACACAGTTTTTTCGAGACCTGGAGAGGCCACTGCATACGTATGGACTGCCATGCTGGATCGTTATACAAGGACAGTTATGTGTTATTGTATATGTAATATATTTAATAGTTACTGTGCGTGGAATAGAGGGCATGGTTGCCTCATTCCTTCACCGTTGGGAGTTTGAATCGGTGCGTCGGGAGTTTGCATGTTTTCTCTGTCTTCAGGGTTTCCACCAGGTACTCAGGTTTCCTCCTGCAGTCCAAAGACATGTATCACTGATCAGCCTGAAGTATTTGATCACCTTTGTGGGTCTGTGTATGCAAGTTCCCTGCAATGAGCGGGCATTCCATTCCAAGGTGTACCCCTGCCTTACGCCCTATGTTGCCTGGGATTGGCTTCAGGGTCCCATAACTCTGACTGGGATAAGCGGCTGGAAGGTGAATGAATGTGCGTGGAATGTGAGACTAAAACAGATTTTTTGTGTCCAGTTTAGTCTGCAAAGAACAGGACGGGGTGGAACGTAGAAGAATGGATCAGTCCCCACAGGTGTGGCACACACAGGCACCACCCCCAGAGGAAGATTTTGAGCGGTATGGAGCCCGACCCGAGTGCTCCATCTGCTACAGCACTTATGACAATGTCTTCAAGACACCCAAGCAGCTGGACTGCACCCATGTCTTCTGCCTGGAGTGCCTGTCGCGACTCCGGGCTGTGTCACTAGACCTGAAGAAGGAAGACATCACCTGCCCACTCTGCCGCCATCCCACCCCTGTTCCTGATGGTGGCCCCCCAGCTCTGCCCTCATGCCCAGACCTGCTGGCTAGGCTACCAAACCACCAAAGACGGCCTGAGTATGTCCGACTGGAAGGCCAGCAACTATGCTACCAGAGTCCTGTGGGTAGTAGTAGCCATGCCCTCTGGATCTGTATTGACATCGGTGCCAACCAACGAGGCAGCCCCCCCAGACCCTCACAGGTCCACCATCGCCGCCTTAGAGGATCTCTGAGGAGACTCAATGGCTGGAAAGTAGTAGTGCTACTGGCCCTGCTGATGACACTACTAGTCTGTATAATGCTCTGGCAGTTGAGATGTACATTAAATGTATCCTCTTTTACGTGTCTACAGCCAGAAGTGGACCCCACCCAACCTCCCTCCACCTCAACCTCCACCTTTACACCACTGCCCATTTCCAAACAGCCAACGCAATGAGTGTGCCATGCTCCCACCTTACAAAGATGCAAATACTCATCATCACACATAAACACCAGCAATGGCAAAGATACTACATGCACCAATGCCAAAAAAGCCTTGGATAAAAGGCCTGGAAAAGTCTGTTGGAAGGTGGCTTACCTCATTCATATGACATAAGAAAGTGCCTTTGGGAAGGGCAAGGAGGACACTGTGCTGCTCTAGATCAAAGGTCACGTTTTAGCCAATGATAAGGCTGTATTCACAAGACCCAAGAGAACTTCTGCCGCACAAGTGAATTGAAGAAATGTTGATGACACTTACAAGACACCCTTAAAACACAACCTCCTCTTCCACTGCACACTCAATTGAAAATGATTTGCAAAGTGTTAAATACTGGGTTATAAACACGACTGAGCAGAACTGTCAAACTCACAAAAACAACTGAATATGTTGAAGGTAATGAAGTGTTTATAAAACATCTGGCTACATATACAGTATCTTTTTAATTTAATATATGGTGACACCACAAAATTATGACATAGAATGGTTGTTCTCAAGATAAACAGTACAGTGTCTGCCATATGAATGTATCTTCTGAAACACTGGCAACCTGGAGTCATAATTTCCTTATCATTTCTTCTCTTCTTCTTAGAAAAGGGTTGTAATAACCAAGCCAAACTGTACGCAACAATGCAGTACATGTAAATGATGCATGATGTCATAAAGAATTCCTCAAGGTTACCCGTGAAAGACCCGCATTTAGCTGAGGTCATTGCTGTGCTTGCTGGAAGTTTCAGAAGAGTTGCTCCTCTGCACTTTTGCAACCAGTTTCTGTTTTATAACTCTTAATCTATAACTTTTAAAATAATACTTTTGTTGTGAGCACCTACAGTACTCACATGGAAGAAGTCCTTACCTCATTCATATTAAAGAATACATTTCAAAGCATTTCACTATTTTAGATATTATATGGTGCATTCAGAAAGTATTCAGATCCCTTAACTTCTCCACATTTTATGTTAATTTTTTTAATTGTTTTTTTTCCCCTTATAAATCTAACTTGAATACCCATAATGATAGAGAAAATGATTTAAAAAATTTTTTGCTAGTTTATTAAAGAGAAAAAACTGAAATATCGCATTGACACAAGTATTCAGACCATTTGAGAGGTTTCTACACCTTGCTTGGGGTCCAACGGTGGTAAATTCAATTGACTGACATGATTTGGAAAGTCACACACTTGTCTTATAGGAGGTCTACACCAGATATTATTATGAGATGCCTGAACTACCTCTGCTGACCCCACTAGGTCTGAATAAGCAGCAGTTCTATTTCAGCATCCCTCTGGATCTCCAAACTCTGTTACGGAGGATAAGTCCAGCAACCTCGTGTGCTTGTATTCATGACCTTGGTCTACCGCTCATTACCCAGCCATTATTACCAGGATAGAGACATAAGGATAGAGACACAAGTTAACCTGTAAACCACAAGCCTGGTCAGCCTCTGAAATGATCATATGTTCCCACTCATATTCATCACTTGCGAATATTATCTCAAAGTACTTCAGTTCCTTCAGTAACAGCACACAATCCACTGTTTTCTGAGAAAGTTTCATGGCCTCGGCATTTAGAGATGCTGAGTCTTATCTCTGCCATTTTACACTTAGCGTTGAAGTGCATGTTGGAGGTCCCGGTCGACTGAGGCCTAAAAGAATAACAGGGTCGCCAAAACAACCACCCTCCTAGCCACACCTTGGAGTGGGGACAAAGCCAACACCTATCCATACTGCATTCGTACCGGGATTGAATAGCGTGGGGTAATGGCAGTGGTAGCCTTTATTCCTGTAGAACCACTCACAGTTTGTGCTGGGCCATTGATCTGTGGCATACGTCTGGAATTTGACATTTATATCTCGCTAGTCCATAATGAAAAGTGTTCCATATATACAGTGTTCCCTGCTTATAGTTTAATGCTAAATATTCTGTAATCAGCATTAAACTGTATAAACTATATAAAATTCTAATGTTTTTCTATAGAAGCAAACAAAAAAAAGCATAAAATTGTTGTCCTAATATTTAAAATTTGAATGTATTTATTTAAATAAAGTCATCTTATTAAACTATTCAAGGGCAAAAGGGATCTTTGTTCACAGTCAGCAGAATACTTTGGGCAAAGAAAACAAATATCAAATTTTTTTAAATATGCAAACATAATACTCAAGTAATTAGCCATGAAATATTTAAATGACAGCCTTAGGCAAACTTATTACAATTACAATTTCTAGTCATTAATAATCTTAAATCATGTTTGATCACAGTCACGCTAACAAATTATGCACAAATTTAAAATGCTACATAAAAACCTCAATTTATGAAAAATAAAATAATATAGTACACTTAAATCAGCCAGAAGAGGTAGAAAGTTACTGATCAGTCAGGGAATATTTTGGAAACAAGATCATAACCTCACAACAAGGGTTCTGAATAGTCATTTACCTTTCAGAAAAATAAATGATTTTGGAATAGTCTTCAAGCAAAAGACAATGAAGTGAATAGACAACAAATGCTTTAATGCCAATTTCAGTGACATGTTTTAATCAGTATTTTGGAGGTTTACTTGGGGTAACTGGGGACAACATCAAATGATTCCATTCTCTGAGTAGAAGTTCCCTTTCTATCTTTAGGTCTTACTCATACATCAGTGACAGTGGACAAATAAAAATAAGAGTAATGGTAAAATGCATGGGGTTACTGTGACTCTGCCCAGGACAGTACTTATAAATACACTTCGCATCTTCCAAAAGTGGGACACCACCCTACACTCAGTTATTAACCCTGGGTAAAAGCTCTTCTGGACTGTCAGCTTGCACCTGGCCTGATTTTCTGAGGCCCACACTCAGCAACCTTGACCAAGTACACACTTTAGAAGAAGAAGCACTACGTTAGTGAAGATGGGTCAGTCAGAGAGACAGACAGGCAAGCAGGAAGGAGAGAAGAGCAGGTCACCAGGCTGTGGCCTTCCTAAGCTGGCCAGTGCACCACAATACCTTTTGTCCTTCAGATAGTGGAACTGCTCCAGTGCTACATCTGCTCATATCAGACACACACACACACACACACACACACACACACACACACACACACACACACACAACAAAAGAAGAAGCAGACATATCATTCAAACATGTCCAATTAAATTTGCCATTTTGATCATTACAATTTAACAATGAAATCAGTAACAACATCTATCATGTGGACATTTCACTGTACATATCAACTTCCAAACTATAAAATATCCAGAAAGATCAGCTTTTGGTCTTGCATTCATGTCAAATTATAGTAAAGCCACTTCCCAGAAGCTGTTGTGAGCACGGTGCATTGCGTGCTAAGAAATAAATAAATAAAACAGCATTATTTACAGCCTAACAATAAGAAGTCTGAGTGATTTTCACCTAAAGTGGATCATTTTGAAGACCCCAAAGACTCAAATAGCTTATTTCATATGGTATAACCCTTTGATTAATTGCCATTTCAAAACAAGTACTAAAATTATGGAGAAAACACTCTTGAATGTCAACAACTATAGAATATTTTAATGATTACTACAAAATATCAACAACACAAAAGTTTTAACTCGCAAGCAGTTTAACTGATGGTTGCATTTAGACAAAGTAAAATCTGCTTGAACTGGTCAGGATCTTACTATCTGGGACATACCATTCCAGGTGTAAGGTCTCATTTAAATGGTTGATTTTGCTTCAACTTGCATATGGAAAAAAAAACATTTTAGAAGTGGAACGTATATCTGCAGCTCCAGAATGAGTCAGCAGTCCACAGATGTGTTAGATAAACTTTTGGCTGAAATGGTTGCAATGAGCAAAGTCATCTTAAAACATTGACTAGTCCCAGATCTACTGATAGCACCTAAAGGGATAAGATGTGCAGTGACCCAGAAAGAATTTTATCTTCACATACTGGATGTGTCTGAAGAGAGTAGTGACAAAGCTTATCACATCTAAAACGAGGTTGCCAAAATACACCAGTCCAGCGGGTGGAATCCGTTTTAACTGGCTTTAACCCTCACTACGGGGACTAGGTAGTGAGACTGTACTGTTACCGCTACGATATTTGATATTATGCTGCTCATCACCACTTCGAGGTACACGTACATTTTAATCTCCAGAATGACTAAGGGTCTGACCTTTCCGACAGTACAATGTCAGTGTTCATTCGCAAAGCCTGGTTCTGTAACAACCTGGAACATATTTATATGACTGACACATCAGCTGTAAGTTCTCAAGGGGATACTCTGTGTATTTTAAAGTCCAGCTACTTTATTCATGCCAACGCACACCCAGCAGAATGGGCCTGGCAGTCATGAATGTTAACACAACTTAAACTCCAGGGCCTAAAACATCACCTTCACAGGTGTCTGTTTCCTGTCAGTGGTCACTACAGCATATATTGAACAGAACTTATTGGAACAATGGTAACAGCAAGAAGCCCTGATTTTTCCCCTGTTCCTTATCACTAGGAGTTGCCCTTCACCTCTGCCATCTCTGTACTCCTTCTGATACCCAGTTTCCATGGAAACCTCAGCTACTTCAGCTATTCTCACAGAAAAGTGGAAAGCGAGAAACGTCATCTCCTGGTGCGACTGTTCCCATAGCTCTCGATGGGCTTAATGATTACATTTTCATACACTGCTCTAGGATCCTCCATAGCTCAGTATCAAACACTGGCTATGCATTTGATTCATGTTGGCACTTTGAAAATAATAATGTTCATAGAGAACCTCTGGACTTCTCCAGTGCTTCTTTCACTTCCTTGTAGGCATCATAACAAGATATTTTATTTACTATGATAAATGTATATGCAAAAAATAAGTATATGCACATAATCATGCATAGAGCCATGCATGTACCAGATTGCTCAAGATAACTGCAAGAGCTGTTATAATACTTGTGTAATTTTTTTAACTTCAATCATGGAAGTAGCACATGTATTTAATAATAAAACGTAGCAGTTTTAGCTAATGTTAAAAATGTGAATTAATATTTTAAATCAATATGGTGGAGGCTAGTTGTTGTCTGCCAGCAGTTGACTGAATTTTTGCTTCTTTTCTGATGGATAATTGGGATATGACTTTTGTACCGATAATTTAACTCTAGATGGTGGTATCGGATCAGTCAAGTATGCTTTTTTTCCCAGTGACATTTATGTAAAGAGTATACGCCACCATGTTTTCCTGTACTTACAATGAGGGAGATGGTCATGAGGAGCTTGTTTTGGTCATTTGTGAGGACTTAATATTGCCATACTCCACTTCCACTCCACTATCTGATCACATAATCTCCATTCAGATTCATTCAAACTGCCAAAAAACATGCTAGCCCTGCAAGGGGAATCAGCAAATAAACCTCTAAAGTGTACCAAAATCCTGTGTCTTGAGGTTCTATTTGCTAATCTACCGCGGCTGCTCTACATTATAAAACTAGTTTAGAGATTTAACAGATTACTCATGGCAAATAATATGGCAGTTGATTTTCTGTCAATTGCATTTTCTCTAGCTCTCATGCTCATTAAAAATGACTAATTGATTCAGAATTTATCATCTATATGTAGCTGTATGACATACTACACTGCAAACTAAAAATACTTGGAAAGTGACTTTTTTTTTCTTTAAACTCTGTAATTCAGCACACTGGATTTGAAATGAAACAATGTTTAGCGTATTAAAGTCCCCAGTTACATGTTTTACATGAATATCAAACTAATTATCTCAGAACTATAGCCCTTTGTAAACACAGTGGCTGGTTTCAGGGGACTGAAGGTAATTGAACAGATAAACATAGTATGTTGTTGAAAATGACTGCCTGAAATCTGTGATCCATAAATATTACCAGACACTTCTGGCTACAAATGTACAATGCTCTAAATGTGTAACAAATTTATTTTCTTCAGAAGGTTTTTGATACCAAGGGGCCTGTAAATAATTTCAGATCAGACTATTACTGAAATTTGATTTCTTGCTCCTAGTACCAAAAGTTAAATTCTAATAATTATTCAATCTTACATTTACATTATTATTATTATTATTATTATTAAAAATATACGAATCTTTCATTTCCTATCCACTAATCACTGTGCAAAATGTTTTGCGCTTTAAATGATACATCAGCTAAATATCACTAAGGACATGATAGTGTAAAAAATGGTTTGGCTTCCATAATTACTTATTACATACAGCAGTAAAGAGCAGTACAGCACAAAAACCAACACTATATTCCTCTTTGATTTGTTTTGTTCATATAGTTCAAACCAATAAAGCTTAAACTATTATGTAGTATTACTTAAGCAATTCAGCTTAAGCCTAATTGTCAAGGATACTAATGCTGTCCTGGACCTTAACTAATTGAACATGAATAGTTACATAGTGATAGTATTGTGGTTAACCTCACATTACACACCATATCATTGTGTGGACATGGTACCCTCACGTTAAACACCTTATCATTGTGTGGACATGGTAACCTCACGTTAAACACCTTATCATTGTGTGGACGAGGTAACCTCACGTTACACACCTTATCATTGTGTGGACATGGTAACCTCACGTTAAACACCTTATCATTGTGTGGACATGGTAACCTCACGTTAAACACCTTATCATTGTGTGGACATGGTTATTTACACCTGCACTGACCCCTCTGACAACTGGTTGCTCACCTGCTCTTTATCTAGCCTTTTCTGGGCTGAGTTGATGCAGTGTTGCTCAGCCTTACAGATGAACTTGGACTGTGCCTCTGTCTGCACCATCCCTGAGCATGGTCTTAGCACCATATGGCTGGTCTTTGGTATATAAAGATCACAGTCCACTCCTGTGTGACACACCATGGTTAAAAACAGAGCTAGGTAAGTACTAGGAGTAACAGCTCCCATCGCTCATCATCATTTCCTCATGAATGCACCTTGGATGAGCAAAATAAAAGACAGGCAGGATATAACCCATTTCTCCCAGGTTTGTGACTAAGATAAGGAGCTAGAAGATGGGTGGGAGAATATAACCTGTTCCCACACACCCTCACCTTGCCTGTTAATGATGTCAATAGCAAAATCAGTCACAATGATGGCTCCAGTCCTGCCAATCCCTGCACTGGAAGAAGAGTGAAAAGCAGGTGAGCCTAATGTATAATACATATAAGGGACATAAATAGTGTTCCAGTCACCCATTTCTATGAGCAGGTTAGACCTGCACATACTCGTAAACAAGATTTCATATGGCATGGTAGAATGAAAGGAAGAGACTCACAATGTGAAATTTTACCTGCAGTCTACAGTTATGGGCCCAGTACAAAGAACAGCATTCTGAGTCTGATTTACATAATCCAAGAAGCTTAGGATACCACTGGGCTCATTCAGGACACTGTGATCAGGCCAGCTGAGGTACTGGTTGTGCCAGGTAGTCCTGGGGGGTTCATTCTGAATCAGAGCTAAGTCAGATGTAATATCTGGTCCAGTGTGGGATCACTAATCCAATTACACAAAAAAGCACCAGCAGGGCCAGGCCTGGTCAATAACAGATGCCCTTAATGATTGCCCCTCCCACACAGAGATGATACACAGCTAATCTATGCAAACAACCTTCAGTTCCCTCATGGCATAGTCCTGAGCCTGCCCCTCCTCAATATTTTTGACATTCAGGTGGCCAGACTCCTTTATACAGTTGTCATCTGGTCAATATCACACACACTTATTCTGCAAGGGAATGTAAATTGATTGAACTAATTTAGTTTTCTAGCACACGATTTTCCCAAATTTTCGATTTAAGGACCATGGCTTACAATAGGTCCAAGCTGTACATTAAACGTTTTTAAACGCACTCCAGCATTCTTTGCCTCCACTGCCATGCATTTAAAAATGTATAATGCTCAGCTTGTCGTGCAAAAACCCTTGCAGATTCCCCATTTCTCAATCCCAAGAAGGAGTTATTCTCAGCATGGCAGTGGAGAGTACAACCCCAACTCGGAAAAAGTTGGGATGGTATGGAAATTGAAAATAAAAACAGAAAACAGTCATTTCTAAATTCACTTTGACTTCTAATCCATTGTAAGCAATATAAAAACAAGACAATTAATGTGTGGTCAACTTCATTTTTTAGTAAATATACATCCATTTTTACCATTGACGACAGGCATCACATTTCAATCAGGATAGATGGATGGGTATGGGTGTGGTTAACAAGGAGACTCAGAGGGGAGCACGGTTGCCTGCCACCTCCTACACTTGAATCTTACCCTTGCTGTGTGTATTTTGGAGTTTGTATGTTCTCCTGCAATCCAAGAACATGTGGTAAGGTGGACTGCCATGTCTAAATTGACTATACTATGCGCCCGGTGATGCACTGGCATCCCATACTGGGTAAATCCCTGCTCTGGGCCCTCTGTGTCCTGAAATAGGCTCTCTGTGACCCTCTATTGGATAAGTGGTTGAAAATGGACATTTGGATGTTACTACTATGTATTTGAAGGGTATTGATACAAATAACGTGTATAAAAGATACATTTTCAGTTATAGTGCAAGTGCTTCATTAGAGAATTCCCAATATACAGTATATATCAAAATAACCTACAGCTGAAAATAATGCATATGTGCTTAGCCACATGAGAAGTTTTATAAAGAGCTAAATCACAACATTTTATAACAGAGCCGTCTGAAAAATCGCACAGTCATGCTGAACGTCTGATACAATGTCAGGAATCAGCAGCAGAAGGATGTCAGTTAATAACCGTTGCAGATATAAGTGTACGATTCAAATAATTTGAGAAATTGTGGACGAAAGGACATTAATATAGAATTAAGGGGGCTCAGGATGGAAGCTCCTGTGAAATCCCATGTTTGTCCTTTCGTGATTGAATCTTAGAGTGAAAATTACATTGTATACAGGAAAAACTGGACTGACATTACCTAGAAGATTTTTTTTTCCCCTGAAATCAACAAGTACCTTGGTCATATTTGTGCTTTTACTTGAATATTAAGGCATGATCAAAATCCCATTTAGAAGAAATAAAGTTTGCCAATAAAAAAAAAAAAAACAACATCTCAGCCTTACCTTACATTACTGAAAAACTCAAAGCGGATGCTGGGATACTGTACCGGAATACAAAATGTTGCGTCACCTAAGGAGATCTTAATTTAGGCAGACCATGATGTGTAGACTATGCATAGGAGTGCAAAGTCAGGTTAGCCCAAGAAGATATTAGCTCAATCAAAACAAAAATAATCAACATCAGACAGGTGTCAGACAAGCTAATGTAATTAGGTTTCAGACAAACTGCAGCTTGAGTCCACCATGATATCTGCATATCTTTATTACTCTGCCATCCACTACCCCTTCCCCATTCCCAAGCTCAGAAGCAGCAGAGAAGTTCCATACCTGATAGAGAGCTTGAAGTCCCGTGGGTTTCTCTAGCTTGATCTGGCCAGGAAGCTGCCATGGACACTGTGTGCCATGGCAGCTTCCTTCCCAATTATAACAGGGTGAAACCACTGACAAGAGAACAGAAACACAGTCAGTTCTTACATTTTTTTCTTCTCTGGATGATGGACATTTATCATTTGACAAGAAAATAATGGGTTGAACATGGCAAGGTGACAGTGACACACTATAGGGTGACCCAAAACATGTTTTAGTAAATCATTCATTACCTCAGGATAGGGAAGCAACCTTCCTCTGGCTATCTCAGGGAAAAATACTGACCTACTGAGGATATCACTGAGTCCCAGAAGGAACACTTGGAGGAAAATCGCTTTTCGATCAAAGTCTTTGATGGCAGTTGTAGTTGCTCTGGTGGTCAGAAGCCTTCATGATGGAAAACCTGGTATTTTTACAACAGGATCCTCAGTCATTTAATCATTACATTAGCCTATGAAAGGAAATACTTGGGAAATTTAAACAACACGAATTTTATTGTAATTTTAATTAAATCACAACTAACTCTCTCTTTCACATCACAAACCACCTGCATCAGGTGTCATTGTTCTTCACAATCACACACACTTGCAGATGCTTCCACTCAATCATTCACTCGCACTTGCAGTTAACCAATCAGCATTCTCTTTAGACTCACTCTGGTTAAGGCCCCTCTGCTCAGTCTGGGCTTTTGATCACGGTTACTGTATGGGGTGTCAGTTTTCCGAGGGTTTTGGATCTATTTCTTCAATCTTAGTTTTCATTATACTTGGATTTGTACTGTATCTTCTGGACTCCTGAATTGGCTGAGCATCTTGGAATATGTTTGTGATTTGCCTCACCCTGCTTTCTTCACAACCTCATCCTTGACACTTGACTCACACTTAGCTACCTTGTTGGTGTATCTTGCAGTCAGTGACCAAGATCCTGTCAGCACTGAGTACTCAGATCCTAAACTGACAAGGAGCAGAAACAATAGGGCAAAAGACCTGGCATCAGGGATGCAGGTGGTTCAGGCCATGCCCGTCTGCAAGCTTGTGTTTTTGGATTTGTGTCTAAAGGATATTTTTATTATGAGGTTTTGGACATGTGACACATAAACTTACAGTATATAGTATTAACATCAATGCCTAGCATGTTGTTTATCACAAGTCAAAAAACCGACTTGTGTAATCAACATGAGTACAGCTCCCATGTCAGACAGTTACCCTTAACCCAAAGGCACTTAAATCGTGTGAGCAGTGCCCGTGTTATGCTTTTCCATCAAATTACGCAATTAAAAAGTTGTGCATTCATCTCTTTGTATTGTGCTCTTACTCTTTGTTGCTGTTCAATTGCAAGATCACATGCGCAATAGAAAAATGGTTTTACAGTATTATTTTCTGATAAATGGACTCTGGGTTTTTCCATGAAACATGCACAAGTACTCAGAAACATAAATGAACACCATTCTGTTCACAGCAATCCTAATCTCTGTACCGTTAACGTGTTTTTACTTGCATGATGGAATAAGAACAGTATCTATCTTCTGTGTATACATCTCATATAAACTCAACATATTAGCACCAAACTGTAATACTGCATTGAGAATGCTCTCACACAATTCTGAATATTATGTGTACACCATACAACCTACTTTCTTCATACCATCTGTGCAGTATTCATATCTGCAATACTTGCTTGTTGTATCTAAACACGATACAGATAATATAACCTAAATTACATTCTCATAACACATAAAGCCATGTATAAATACTACATTTACATGTTATTCTCTATCCAATATGCTGATGCTTGATCCATAGCTACATTAAAATGTAACCAATGTGCAATTCAACAGTCAATGACATTTAACTGTGGCTCACTGATAATTTTGAATGTTATCACACAGCCATGTCCGAATTACACTATGAAAGACCACTTGGCAAGTCAAATAAATAAGAAGTTTAATAGCATAACTACATATGTCACTGGAGTTAACACAGCTACATATATCACGGCAGTGCCTTTTTTGTTGGACATAAAAAGCAACCAAAACATTTATTTAAGCATTTTATTTAGTTGTTGTAGGAACACAAGACACAAGTAATAAAGTTAGTAATGGTAACATGCCATACAAGTTCTGTGCACTATCCTTCAGGTATATTTAATTCAAACAGTAGTTCACAAGGGCAATGATGAAATTGCATACACACATAAGTCACTGAATATACATATAGCAATGTTATCAATCCCAGAATGTCCATTACACACATTGTGCATCTCCCAAATTCGTGTGTATGAATACCAGCAACCCTGGGCTTTATTATATAAATATTTTCATTAGCATTGTTAAATACGCTGAAGATTGGCTAAAGTAAGAGCACAGAACAGTTTGGACACAGTTGCGTACCCGTGTGCAGTGGTTTTTTTACGTTTTAAGGCAATTCTGAATCCGCTTTCATTCTAACCTTTTAATCGTCGTACTACACGCACAAGCAATGGAAACAAATTTATAAACGACCTATAATTAACACTCCGTCATATTTTTATTGATTTCTGTTCATAGTCATGGAAACTTGTTCACACTACGGTGCTGCTTCCTATTAGTTTTATATATATATATATATGATCTACGCTGCCACCCTGGGCTATAATTAATCCGAAGTGTATATTACACAAAATATAAACTTATAAATAGGTTCTTTCAGCCCTACACATACGCTCGCGCGCACCACCTTCACCCTCGTCTGTCCTTCCACACAAAGAAACGGGATCATTAAAGTCAGCTCGGCGAATTCTCTGATTCCAGTGTATGAAACTAAGAAAGTCCTTCGCAGTTACAATTTAATATTTATCAGGGCTGCGATACCATTTTTCCAGCCTTCAGTAAACGGAAAGTAAAATGCCAATTATTTGCGGTGTTAAAACGGAAAAAAAGGGGAAACGCTTCCATGAGCAAATGTTTGCATATTTAGCAAAATTTTGTATATCAGTTGCAAAGCAGACATAGAATTACTTCCATCTTAGTTCAGGTTACAAATTAATCCCCGCAGCACCTGACCATGCACGATCTGTGATATTCTGATTAGTTAATTTTATGCTTTTATAGTAAAACCAGGCATGTATATATGGATCTAAGTTTTATATAAATCTTTCACATTTGTTTTAATGTTCCAATAGGTAAAGTCGACAAAAATTCTTTTTAAGCACGGAAACGCATTCGAGTAAATAGTCTTTCAGTGTGTTCCTGTTCGCCCCCTGCCGTTCACCCCTGAGCTCTTTTAAGTCTATTGCCTCGTGACACCCTTCTCTTGAAACTGTATGATAGCGCCTCCAGGTGGCGCGATGATATTAGAGCAATTTTTCTAATGGCACAGTGTATGGTAATGAATAATAAAAACAGAAATTGTTTCTCATTTCGTTCGCATAATTTGTTATGGAGAAGAAACCAACATATTAATTAAACTATCACAGCCTTAAAGATACTTCAGCACCAATCATACCTCTCTCATAAATGTTACTAAAACTGATCTGACAGAAAAATAAAAAGACAACATGAAATCAGCGAGTTGCAGGTGATTTATCAATGACAACGTTCCTGTTGGTTTAAAGTAAGGCATCCCAGCAAACAGGGAATGTTATAGGTACGTTACAGAAACGTTAAGAATGTAATGTTATTGGATGTTGTGGGAACATTCCTTGTTTGCTGGGATACAGTCCAGAGGAAGCAAGATTACTGTAGAAAACTGCATAAATTCACAGTTTCAGGTATTTATGCATCTATGTGTCATTTTATATTGGTAAAATTATGTTAAACTTCGAATTATTTGAGCAGTGTGATTTTCTATAATGTCTAGGATTTAAAAATGGTATGGGAGCTCAGCTAAAATACACAGAGTGTGAAAAACCATAAAATAAATAAAAAAGAAGCTATATGTGTAAGGTATGTGTGTATTTAAAGGTAAGACATTTGATGAGAAAGTAGTATGGTATTTTTCTATAACTTTGACATGTTCTTCTCGGCACACACACAGTATGTAACTGACAGTGCACCTACCAGGACAGGTAGCACTGGGGCACAGCCTCCACTGACTGCAGTCCATGTTCTTGGAGAAATGCAGGCTATATTCAGCAAGGCAGAGGATGGCCCATGGATGACTATGGAGATGATACCAGCACTGCTGCAGTTTTCCATTGTTCAAGTAATGAGCACTATGTGGTTTTCCAATTTTAAATGGGAAAATAAATTAAGTTTCAAGACTATATGCACCTGTACTGGGAAAGTGGATTGTATATGGAAGAACAAAAAACTGATAAAATATACAAAACAATTAAAAATGTGTTTTCATTATAAAAAGTAATGTAAAGTATACAAATATATAAAATAATTACAGCAGTAGACATGGTGTGCATGAAGAATAGAGACGGGTTAGCAGTAGGCTATTCGGCAGAGCAGTGTAGAATTCTAGGACTGTTCAAGGCATCTTCGATCAGATGCAGCTCCACTCCGTCCACACTCACATCCTTCATGCAACCCACAAAGCCTGTGCTGTAAGCCTTGGGCAGCCGCCGTGCGATGGCCAACTCTTCCAGGCCACCTAGGGAGTGACAGAGAGCTGCATCTCAACAACTATAGGAAGATCA
This sequence comes from Gymnarchus niloticus, assembly GCA_009936485.2. NCBI lineage: Eukaryota > Metazoa > Chordata > Actinopteri > Osteoglossiformes > Gymnarchidae > Gymnarchus > Gymnarchus niloticus. Next base: position 47,615 of record JAACJT020000056.1, read on the forward strand.
AGGAATTGTGGGTACACAAGAGCAGCAAGTTGACTACGGGCTTGCGCACAAGGATATCAGGAGGGCAAGGAAGGCATGTAGATAGAGCAGGGTGTGGATGGCCCGACAGTAATAACATGAAAAGCAGAAGGTGAAGGGGAGCACTGGCTTTTAAAGTTGAACCAAACTGTCGGTTTCATGATCAAAAGGCCAGCCCTTGAGAGGCTGTTGTGAAACATTTACTGTGAAATCAGATCTCCTGCAGGACATCCTTTGATATTTTAACATACTCCCTGCCTGTCCATTGCTGTGTATGTATACAGATTTTTCTATTACGTCAACTCAGCACCAAAGTTAAATTTTTCTTCTCTTCCTGCTTTCTTTTTGGATCTGTCCCCTGAAATCAAACTGTATGCCAGGGATTTGGGTATATGAGCAGGGTTTTTCCACACTAGATAAAACAGAATAAGTAAATACATAATGAGATATGAAAGAAGAAGCTCTTCATCTGAGGACTCCCTTGGGATAATGTGTTTTAGCTGCAGCCTAAGCATCCACCTGTTCTGAATCTCAGCTGCTGCAACCCAGCATTTGTGCACAGAGGGTTAGCCATCCTTTACTGTTGGCATCCTCTTTCCAAATGCCACAGGATAAAAAAATGCTCTCAAAAATCACTTGGACAGAAATCAGCCCTCACACCATGTTGGCAAAGGTCAGAGTGGTCACCCCGTTCAATGAGCTGAGAAGTACAATTCAGAAAAGTGTAATCAATGTTTTTCTGCATAATTTTTGAATGACTTTTTAGTTTAAAAAGAAAGTCAGTAGACTTTGATAATAGACGCTTGATTTGCGAACATGGAACATTTCCTCTGTGGTGTGTGAATTTTTGGACTTCTGTGTAAGTCATGAATTGGCCATAACAAGCACTGTGTTCAAATGTTTGGATGTTCCAGTGTACATCACAAGCCAATGGTCCAATGGTTGACTTCATAGTTGTTTCATCTTGAGTTGAGGCTGTATGTTTTGGACACTTGGGTGCTGAGAGGGGCAGAGCTATTGTCTGATTCAGAACATGGGGAAGAAGAGGCAGGATAGACCAAGGTGACTCAGTTGAGGAGTTAGGGTTTACTGGGAACAAGTCTTAGTTTTGTGCCTTATACTTTTTATTGCTGCTGAGAATTCTGGCAAGGTCTCTAATGTAAAAGAAATCTCGCATCTCAATGGAACTAATCTGGTTAAATAAGACTGGGGGGTTAATACAGTAAGGAAAGGTTAAATAATAATAAAATAAATCAGCACTAAACTACGATGTTTGTCTCAAACGTGTTCGGCGTTGTTTCAAATCTGGCTATTTCACAAATCTTTTGAAGCATACCCCAGCCCTTAGGCTTCCCTGCAAGATTGCTATACTCACTCTCCATCATAGGGTGAGGGGTTAAGTGATAAAGAGGAATCTGTAAATAAAGCAGCCGTTCCTTTGGATTGAGAGAAGTCAGAGGTAGTTTGGGCATCACAAATGATGCCACGTGGACAGCTTCAAAGCTCTCTCTTCTTAGAACATCTAACTTGGTGAAGGCTGTCAGGAAGACCCAGGACATGCTGGAGGGATTACATCTCTCAGCTGGCTTGAGAACATCCAGAGATCCTTTGGGAAGAGCTAGAGCTAGAGTCTGTGGCCATGAATAAAGAGGTATGGTCTGACCTGCTTGGTATGCTCCCACTGCGACCCCCACCAAGAGAAGGTGAAGAAAAATTAAATGAAAGTCTCTTATTGGTTAGCAGTGTTCCAACATTTCTGTTTCGCCGGAACGGGCTCAGGAATCTAAAGTGGAATTCAAAGGAAAGCCCGAAATATCTAGGTTTACGTGAGCATGTGTGTGAAGGCAAAATAGAAATGCTGACATACCCAACCAGAGTGCTCCATCTGTATCTAGCTGTGTGGCTGCCAGGGGAGAGGACCCAGTGACTGGGGCCTCATTACCCACCTGGAGGGAGCCATCCCTTAGTGCTCTGAAAAGGAGGCAAAGTAAACATGCACATAAGGCAATATCACACACTCAACACATACTTCAATGAAAATACCAAACTTGATTACCACCACTGATGCACTGGACATACTACATTTGATGACCACTGGTAGCATTGTCAATGTATGATATTTCACTCTCACTGGGTAAAACACAATGAATAAGCATTATACTGTTTCAGAAACTAGGGTTATATATAAATATTTACATATGCAGTTATAGATACATATAAATTAATTTCCCATCTAGCTTTTGTGTTGACCCTGTTGTTTGCATGAGGCTCTTCAATTCATTCAGTTTTTCAGTGCTTTTCTTTTTTATACATCTAAGAATAACACATCCAATGCTTTCTCATTCAAGTATTGGGTATATTAGCACTAACATAACTATCTCGACCATTTACAGAGGTTGGAAATGGTTTTCTGTGAACCAATATGGAACAGCATTTGTAGTCATATGAGCTTGTATTCATACCCCTCCCATACCTGCTGGCTTTGATGCGGATCCAGCGGTTGGTGTTGATGCGCACAGATGACTGCAGCACTACAGGTCTGGAACCTAGGTCATAGGTCATCTGCACGCGGCCATCCACCACAGCTAAGGCGATGTAGTCAGAACGTTCCACCCCTTTGCCACTCCACAGGATCAGACCATGTGTAGCTTCTGTCCTGATGCTCAGCTCAAACTTGTTCACCAATAAGGCCTTCTCACTGTGATGGGTGGGGTCAGAGGAATATTAGGAACTGTGGTGCATCTCAGTTCTGACCCTGCTCATACTAGCTCTACGCAACGCTACACACGGCCTCCCAATTGTATAGACTAATTTCTCACCTACCCAACAATGCGCATAATCTATAAAGACTCTAAACACTATTAAGAGGTAACAGTCCCACTAAGTGTGGGGGAACTAAAACTCACAGCTTGACCTCCAGTACTTCCCAGGAAGCAAATATTTTGAGAAGGAGACCTTAAAGAAAGCTATGAATGGGGCTTGCACTACATATGATTTGGTTGTTGGGATCAAGCAGTGCAATGTTGAGAAGAAACAAAAAATTCAGGAGGAGGTAATGATACTTGGTAGACAATACACAAACTATACATATGCACAACTCAGCACAATAGAGGACACCGAACAGACATAATATGGAGGTAGAAGAAAGAGTAAGACAGGAAATACAATGATCACACACTTGTACACACTGGAGCGAAATACTTAGAAAAACTGCCATCTCTGCATGCCTGTTTTCACTGGACTAGTCCAGAGTGGCACACGAGTCACAACATGGTGGTCACGTACCAGATAAGTATTATCTAACCAGGGATCCCCTATAGGAAATCAACAGGAAAGGTCTTTACAAAACCTGTGGCTTGGACATAGTTCTCACATGTCCATACTATAGCATTTTCCCTGGCTGAAACTTGGATCAGTGAAGTACCTGACTGACTTTCTTGGCTTACAATGCATTGCCCCATTATATCTAACAGAAGCAATGCCTAAAGCAATACTATATTCTCTGAAAAACTACCTTCCACTAGTAGGTGGGCTTATGAACCACAATGCTTAGAGAAAAATTTGTTTCAGGAAACATTATTCCAATAATCAAACTGCACCAGCAATTACTTTGAAAGAAAGACTCAAACCTGCTCTTCCAGTTCATATTAGAAGTAATGCTGTACTAATGATTCTCCGCTGGAAAACACTGCTACTTACTATGGTGTCATTCAAACATTGTCTTCACTGGGCAGAATGTTGTAGTCCTACACAGATCACAGTGGTCTTTTGGCTACGTTCACATTACAAGCCTCATTGTTCAATTCCAATTTTTTGCTCAGATTGGATTTGCCTGTCTTGACAGTTCACATTCTTAATTACAAGTGACCTATATTTAACTGTAATGTCAACGGATCTGTCCTCCAAAACAGCACGCATGCGCACATTGATGCGTTTTTGCACGTGTCATCTGCATGACCAACAGCAAAAAACGTCACAGCACGTTCATTTGTGGCCGTGCTTTGCCATTTCTTTGGCAGTTGTTTCAAACACTACTTGATTTCGGTAGGTTCCTTCCACTTTGGCTTGAAGTGACTCATTCCCCAAATATCCAATAAATCACCAACTTCCCCATCCTTCCACTGACTGCTGTCAGAGCTATAGCTCTCCTATACTGTTGTTTTGCCACGCTGCCGGTGCTGGCAGCACTCAGCCCATGCGTATAGGCAAAAAACCACATGAATTCCGATCTGACCATTCTCATTCATGTCGCATGGTCACAAATCGGATACGCATCTGATCTAGGACCACATATGAAAGTGACTCAAATCTGATTTGAAAAGATCAGATTTCTGTGTTCACACAGCCCTGAAAAAAATCAGATCAGTGTCACATTAAGGCAAAAAAATCGGATTTGAGTCACTTCAGCCTGGTAATGTGAACGTAGCCTTTGTCCTACATTGCACAAAGCATTCATTTGCCTTACTCAGCATGTGCAAACCCCTTGCTTACACCAGCCTGCACACTTCAATCTAGGTCATTTTAAATATTTTTATGATCTCTTGGCTCTGTGTATGAAACCCTAAAAGTCAAAACCCCCAAAACAAATAATTATTCAAAAGAACATCAGCTTTAGCTGGAAGCTCTAGATTTAACTTCAGAAACATCAGTACCAGGACCAAATCTTCTATACTGTTTTTTAATTAATTTTCAACGATGCCTCCAGGCACATAACCCAATATGAAGATTTTGCAATACAGCTGTAGCTGAACAGTGTTATTTTCAACTACAGGGCGTACATTCTGTGTACAGGGCATAGTGCAGGCTACAGGCCATTTAAGAAGGGGTAACGATGATTGCCATCTATGGCTAGTCCATGAAAGAGGGAGGGTGTGGGGACGGGCAGCATGCCACTGGGACACAACACTGCTCAAGACTCACCTCTGGTCTGATGGGTTCTCCAATGACTTGGGACTTAAGGAGCAGGGGAGAAAATGAAGGTCATGCAGTGAGTGAGTAGCAGGAGGAAGAAAAACCCTCCCACCACAACAAGGGGGCAAAGAAATGAAAGGAAAGGGCCCTGGTACCTAAGTTTGACTACACTTTATATTTACTCTCAGTTGGTTTAATGCTCACCTGGGACCTGGACAGTAAGAGAAGTTCTAACTGTGAATGCAACACAAGACATATGCAGGTTGGGGAACAAGGTATATGAATCTATTAATATCAGTTCTGCATGAAAGGATCAGTGCTAATAGCCATGTGTGTATACTTCAATCTGCTCTTCGGAGATGGTTCGATGATAATTAGGAAAAACAGGCAAAATGGGCATCTGAGTGGGCATCAAACATATTGTTAGGGAAAAGGCAAATGAATTTAAGTCTGGCCCCTCTCTATCCGTATTGATTCCACACATACAGAGACTACGACAAATGAAGATTCATGAGTCCAATAGATGTGATCACAGAACAACTTGCCATAACAAGCCTACTCTAGTGTTGTGGGGGATCTGTTAACTTTCAGAATTCAGCTTAGAATCAAATCATACTAGACAAATCCTGGTAACGGCTGCTGGGCTTAGCCAAAATCTATGTTTTTGTGCATACAGAAATTGACATCAGTCATGCTGAAACTATGATAGTTCCTGTTCTGTTCTCAAAGTCATGCTTTCCTTCTGCATGTATAGAAAGTTCCATTTGATAGTTCAGTTTGATTTTGACATGACGCAGACTTAATGAGCTGTTGTCATCCGTGTTGCCTCAAGCTAGCGAGGAATGAACACTTGGGACTAGCTTAACTGAATGACATAGCGATCGGGGCTGCAGAGTAACCTGCTTAACTATACCCAGTGTAACTCGTGATCCAGTTCTTCGGTTTTGTGGGATTTTATAATAACTTATCAAAGTTAGGTAGTGATAAATATTTCCTTCTAGCTTCACCACAGACTAAGGCATTCATTGTCTACAGAGGTTAACAAGAGACTTTACATGTGTCTGAAGGCAGGCAGTTTTATGCACTTCCCTAACATGAAAATAAACAACCACCTACATTGAGCTCAGGGAAGCTGTTTTGAGGAGGTACAAAAGCAAGGAATAAGATGACAGTCACTTGCCTTTAGGGTGAGTGTGCAAATTAACAGATTAACTTTCAGGACAAAGTTCCTGGCCAATTGGCAAGCTTTCCAAAAAGAATTTCCTCTTACAGAATACATGCAGCAACGGGAGCCCCGAACTTAGCACAGATTTTACATCACAAACCCGCCACGATGCTTCTCTTACATGCGACCATGCACAATCAATTCAGCTTCTGCACATACATAAAGAGATGATGTGAATAAGAATTTTACATCCCTACCCTGTGCTGGCTGATCTACAACATGAAAATATTATTACTTTTGTGGAAAGTGGAATTAAATGGATTTTTAGCACACTTTGACTTGTCCAGTGTACTTACTCTGGGATCTCATTGGTCAATTGGCTTGAGTAGAAAAGAAAGAAGAGGACCATGCATGTAAGACAGACACTGGTAGACAGACAGCCTTAGAGACAGACAAAAAAAAACATTCCAGACAGTAGGAAACTGGACACAAACAAACAGCATGTAGACAAACACACTAAAAGATCAAACAGGTATCTATTTTTATTGGCGTGTCACCATAAGTTATTGTGATTTTATGCTGAAAGACAAGACCTCACAGTCAGCAAATGAAAAACACATTTCTTCAAAATGCTGCTGACTCATTTTCCTATAAGCAACCTGACAATGTCATTAACAAGCTGTCTGTTAATGGATCTGCAGAATTCAAGTGTCAATCTAATTAGGCCAGTCCCTATAATCTGAACCTCTGCCTCTTCCTGAACTCTCAAGTAGAATTGAAATGGCTAAGCTTTCATTGATCTTGTGAAGTTCTGGAAGGGCAATTAAGAGAAGGAGTAGAGCAGTTAAGCTTTGTAGGGGATTGTTAAAATGTGGCTCACTGTGTATATGTGTGAGAGCAGAGAGGAGTAAAACTGTAATTGGAGCGGCCTGACTAATTACAGAGACGTAGCCAAGTCTGACACAGGAGGAGTAAATGACAGATCAAGACAAGAAACAAGAATAACATGGAAACTGTAGTATAGCATTTAAATAACCTTGTTCACTCTGGAACATGACACATAAGCACAGAATTTCTGTGAGAGTTGACAAAGAGTTGAAATGGAGCAAGTGTCCCGCCCCTCCCACACACACACACACACACACACACACACACACACACACACACACACACACACACACACACACACCCACACACACAC
>JAACJT020000056.1:55009-135610 GCA_009936485.2 Gymnarchus niloticus
ATTACTCTGAACTGTTGACCCCAAGTATTTAAACTCATCCACCTTCACCAACTCTACTACCTGCATCCTCACCATTCCACTGTCCTTCCTCTCATTCACACACATGTATTCTGTCTTAATCCTACTGACCTTCATTCCTCTCCTTTCTAGAGCATACCTCACCTTTCCAGGGTCTCCTCAACCTGCTCCCTACTCTCGCTACAGATCACAGTGTCATCTGCAAACATCATAGTCCATGGGGGCTCCTGTCTGATCTCATCTGTCAGCCTGTCCATCACCATTGCAAATAAGAAAGGGCTGAGAGCTGATCCTTGATGTAATCCCACCTCTACCTCGAACGCATCTGTCACTCCTACCGCAGACCTCACCACTGTCACCCTGCCTGTGTACATATCCTGTACCACTCTTACATAATTCTCTCCTACTCCAGGTTTCCTCATACAATACGATAACTCCTCACTAGGCACCCTGTCATATGCTTTCTCTAAGTCCACAAAGATACAAGGCAGTTCCTTCTGACCTTCTCTATACTTCTCTATCAACACCCTCGGAGCAAACATCGCATCGGTAGTGCTCTTTCCCGGCATGAAACCATACTGCTCCTCACTAATCATCACCTCCCTTCTTAGCCTAGCTTCCACTATTCTTTCCTTTAACTTCATGCTGAGGCTAATCAATTTTATCCCTCTGTAGTTACTACAGTTATGCACATCATCGTTGTTCTTAAAAATCGGTACCAGATACTTCAGGCTGTATCCCAATCTACAAAAAAAAACAATGCATTGCAAAAAGAACGTTTCTGCATGGACAATTCGTCTCAGTGACCCTGTAGTTCATACTCGTACTTGATTACTGGTCCCACACTGGATGTTCAGCCTTGCTGCACTCTTATCTTAGGTAGCTCCATAAAATGCTGTATGCTTGTGTTGTATCAGTCTCGCTGTATGTTACTTTGGACAAAAGCATCAGCTAATTGAATAAAATGCAAAATCTAAACTCAATCCATAAGGATATTTCCAAACTAATAAACAACTGAGAGTCAATTTACAATTAGGCTGGAACCCTGGGGATCTAATCCTCTGCCTTTGCTGCCAGCCCAGTGAATGTCTGACATCGGGATTACCTGAGGCACAGAACACAGACATCCACACTCACAGGTGTCCAGAGAGATGAGATACAGAAAGAAGAATGAATATTTCCCACATTAGCACCTAAGCTGTAGGCTGGAGATGCAGTTAACAGCTGCTTGCATTGGGAAGACTGACATTACGGAAAAACATCCACAAAGTTTTTTTTCTATGCACATGAGGCTCTTACCTTGGCACTGACCCTGGTGGACCACGGTGATGTGCTTGTCTTGGCGACAAGCAATGGTCCTCAGCTGGCACTGGTCAGCATAAGTTATCCCATCAGAACCACAAACCTGTGAAAGTATGTATAGCCCTTTAGAACTCCTGAACATCTGGTGAAACAGATCCAGCCTCACTCTTTATAATAAATGGAGAGAGAATTAGTGGTGGGGGACTCAGAAACTTAAACTTCGGTAGACAACCTCAAGTAAGCGCATGAACATCACTGGGAGCAGTCATGCAAGCAGACAGATCAGATGTATGACACTGACCTTAGTCTGGTTCCCCACAGGACAGACTGGGGAAGGACATTCACAATGGGCTTGACCATTCACCTCCACACAAGAAGCGCCAAATTTGCAGGTCAAGTTCATACAGGAAACTGGGGCATCAGGACCTTCGGCAAAACATGACAGCGAACAAAGAGTGAAAGAGAAAGGAGTGTAGAAAAATTTATGAACATTAATGTCAATTCCAGACATTTTTCAGGTAGTTTAGATGGATGGCACGCATCTATTGTTCATTTGGAATGCTTACAACCAAAAGCAGTTTGATTCCTTGTACTTGTGCCAAAACAACCTGCCTTTATATTTTCTATACTTCAGGTACAATTGGCCCACAATAGAGAGAGACCAAAGCAACAGAAATGGACACGAAGGATTTAAACCACAGTGGTTTAGGACCCCTTCTTGGCCTTTACGTGATATCTTTTTATCATGAGATACTTATATGGTAGCCCTGAAGTCCAATTCACAACACAAAGGAAAATAAAATACAAAATACTGAGAAAACTTTTTTGTGTTGTCTTACTGTTTTTACATTTCTTTAAAATTTTCTGTTTCCTTAAGGTTTTGTATTTTCTTAATGTGTTGTGTTTCGTAGTTTGCACTACACTGTATGTTGTACGCTATATGGACAAAATTATTGGGACACCTGCTTGTGCAATAATTTATTATTCCTAAACCAAGGGTATAAATACAAAGTTGGTCCTCCTTTGCCTCCACTCTTTGGGAAAGACTTTACACTAGATGTTTGAATGTAGTTGGTGGGATTTGCTGCCATTCAGCCATAACAGCATCAGTGATGTTGGGTCCTTCTTATTATTGTTGTTTACAAAAGTTTCCACATCACAATCACTTCACTTGTAGTTAACCAAGGCAGATATTTGCTACTGACTCGTGTCTTAATACCTTTGTCCATATAGTGCACATGTCACAAATATCCAATGCAAAGTGACAAAATGGAAACAGTGTAAGTGGTATAATTTTTCTTTGGAACAACATTTGTTAATCAATAATAAACACTCAGTGGAGATATCATTAGGTAGTACCTGCTAGGACAACGGAAAACCTTCAAGAACCACATCATGGGTAGATGGATCAGGGAGGCCATTCTGCACACCATTGTTGTACTGAGCTGCTATTTTTTTACATTTGCGGCCTTCGTGTTAACTTTAACAATTCTGAAGATTTTCCTCTAACCTTTCATTAGATTATTATTGCACCATTCTCTGTTAACTTGAGATACTATAGTGCGTGAAAATCCCGGACAGCAACAATCGCACCCTATTCAAAAATAGTATTAGCAGATATGCCAGACAAAACCTAACATCTATATCGTGCGGCAGCAATATAAAACTGTGCTGTTGGCTGACACAGTGATATGAATGTCAAGACACAATTTCAAAATCTGCAGAAGGGAGCAATGGTAAGCCACTTTCATACCTTAACAAGAAGACATTTGATGGACACACCAGAACGAATGTGATAACAAGCTGAAACATGGGAGTCACAGTTTAGCAGGCACCTGATGGCTTTCCTCAAAAATTAATCTTTTTTTAGAAATGAAGACTATTCTAAGTGAGAAATTGCCAAGAAAACAAAGAAATCTTAAAAAGGTATTCACTACTCCCTTCAGAGAACAGCACGCCTGGTTCTATCCAATATAGAAAGAGCAGAGGGGGAGGGGCCCTGGTGCAAAACCATGCAGGAGGATTAAAACATTAGAGTCTCCCATTTGAGAAACCTTCACTGCGAAGAGGCAACTCTGGGATGCTGGACATTAAACAGAGGATGATTGGAGAAAAGTGTTATAGACAGACAAATCTAAGTTCGAGGAGTTCGGATCACAGAGAAGAATAAAACAAAACAAATGAAAGGATGCTGGTGGAGTGCTTGACCTCATCTGTCAGTTTGAGTGGAAGAAACACAACAGTCTGCATGGTGCTGGTAAAGTCGGAAATCTGTACAGGGTAAAAGAAATCTTAAGAATGGCTGTCACACCATTTTGCAATGCCATTCTCTACCCTGTGGATGGTGCCTGAACCAAGGCAATTTCAGCCTACAACAGGATAATGACCCACAGCACTGGTCCAAATTATGCAAGACATATTTAAGGAAGAAGCAGTTAGCTGATACTCTGTTTGTAATGGGTTAGTCAGCACAGTCACTGGATCTCAAACCCGTTCAGCTGTGGCGGGAAGAGCTTGACCGTATGTTACAAAAAAGTGCCTACCAAGCCAAAGAAGCATGAGGTGATATCTCTGTAGATTCCCTTAACAAGTTGACAGCTAGAATGGCAAAGGTCTAAAAGGCTGCAACTGCTGCAGATGGAGGATTCTTGGACGAAAGCAATCTTTGAAGCACAAAATCATTATTTCTAACTTTGTTAATTTCTTGGCTATATTTTCCATTTATTTTGCAACTTATCTGAGGAATAAAATTGAGTTTTCATGGAAATTTTCTCAGTTGTTCCAAACTATTAAATGGTACTGTAATTGGACCAAAACTGGATCAGTCTGGTGAACATACCATTTACCACATAGGAAAGTGACAAGAAAAAATGATTAGTATGGCATAGTTAGGAAAGACTGTCACTGGATACAATGATGTAAATGACTGATTGATATCAATTTGATTCTGTGAGTACCCATTCAATATGAGAGTTATACAGGCTAATGTCCCAATTGGTGGGTAATACAATCAAGTTCAGGCTTAAACATAAAGGACATGCAAACATGGTACATTCCTGGTGACTGCAGACTGCCAAAGTTGGAAATCAGTCAGAAATACAGTCAGCCAGTATGAACTTGGAAATAGAAGTGAGGGTCTTATCAGTTTCTATGAATCCAAAAACCTCGTCATTGCCAATACATTATTTGGGCAACCAAAGCAGCGTCAAAAGCCCTGGACATCACCTGATGGAGTTCACAGAGATCAGATAGATTACATTCTTGGTATGAAACAATTTAAATAGTGAAGATGTGGCCTGGAGTACACTGTGGAACAGATCATGAACTACTTTTCTGCAGTTCCAAGTGAAGCTGAAAAGGAATAACACAGTTGCCTGTCTTCCAAGAAATTAACTGGAAAGTGTATCCATTGCCTTCAAGATATCACAAACCAGATAATCACAGGACCTTGGGCTGGAATTCAAATAAAGCATCCGAAAAGATTCTGAAGAAAAGAAAAAGAAAAGAGTGGCCAAAATGAAAGAATCAAAGAAATTAAGAATTTCTGAAAATCACCAGACAAGACAAAGACCAACATTCCAATAACATCTGTAATGAAGAAAGTCAAAGAAAAAACATGGAAGAGCCAGAGCTATTTTTCAGATAAATGAGATAAACAATAAGTTCAAACCTTCTGCTAACAGACTTCAATGGCTATATAATAGAAAGATCAAGCCAAGATGGAAGGAAAACACAAAAGTCTTCTATACCAAAGACATCCAACATACCAGACACACGGAAGAACCTTCACAAAAAAATAACTGCAAGATGTAGAAGCTCAATTCAGGAAATGCCAATGAACAAGAGACATCACTGCTGATGCATCATGGATAATCAAAAATATTTAAAAATCTCAGCAGCAGGTTAGCAGGTGCTTTATGGATTACAATAAGGCCACTGGTTGTTGACCATGCCAACTTATGGAATGTTTTCAAATAAATAGGCATACCATTCCCCACACTGCATAATAAGCTAGAGTCAGGCTGAAATATGGATAAATTGGTTGGGCTAGTTGAGGGCGGTAAGAAATAAGGTTGCCTGTTATCACCACACTTATTCAAACTGTATGCAGATCATAAAATCTGAGAAGCTGAACTCGAAGAAAACAACTTTTGATTGAAAAACAGTGGGAGAAACATCTACAGCCTTGCATTAGCTGAAGACCCTATACTTCAAGGATATCTTAATACTTATAAATTAAAGATCAAAGGGAAAAGATCAGACTATAGCTAGCTGTGAACAAAAAAATGTTATGAACAGGAATAAGAGCACTAAGATTACTGTTAATGGTGAAGACATAGAGGATATACGTACAGCTTTTGCCTCCTTTACAAGTTAAAATTCAGCAATGAAGAAACGTTACGAACTGGCAAAAGGACTTCTTCAAAAGTACCAAATATCTCTAAGAACTAAAGTCAGAACTGTTCAGAATATGGTAGTTTCTGTCACCACTTATGGATATGAACTTTGGTGCCAGTGAAGACTTAAGGACACCAAGCAAAGAAACATGTAGATTCTTGACCAAATCAAGCCTGAATTTTGACCAAAGGCAAAGAATACCAGAGTAAAGCTATCTAATTTTGTGCATACAATGAGAATTCCCAGTGTCTTTGAGAAAATCATAGTGCTAAGCTAATGGGGAAAGAATGGCTAGTAACAAAATGGATAGAGTCAATCATTACAAGAATGAACACGCCATTGAGAAGCCTGAAGGACCAGACAGAAAACACAGGAGATTCTGGAGGAATGCCATCTATATGGCCACCAGAAATTGCTATCAACATCATGGCACCTAACAATAATAATTTGGAATGAACATCTTTTCCATCCAAGAGGGCTGGCTTACCTTTGTCACAGCCATTCGCACTCATGTGCGTGCCACTGGGACACACGTTGCACTTGAGGCCCTTCACACCAGTCTTACAGGAGCACAGGCCAGACATCTGCTCACAGTCGTCCCTCACTGAGCCCATGGGATCACAGTTACATGCTGGAGTGAGTGGAGAAGACAGAAACTAGTTATCGCAGGTTGGATTTAACAGCTATCTCATCTGTCAAGATCCTTGAAAGACTGATTTATTTACTGGGGAAGACATACCCACCCACCCACCCACACTGTTCAGGCTGTATACTGCCCTGCAAGTAATCTTATGTCGACTGACCGTCAGTACAGTAAATATAGAGGTTGAACAAAATCTGTCTCTATTATCTTAACATTGCCTCTAATGGAAATAAAGCAGATACCCTGACTGGCTTCACAAAGTAAATGCATGGTAAAATAACGTGTGGAGTAGTGAAACATGAAGTTTGAAACTCTGAAACCTTGGTGCGTGTATACTTTTGGCCTCAGCTGTACTCGTCATTTTCTTTAGTAATGCTTCGTGCTGCCAGGTTGTAACGGCCATTGTACTGTCTGCAAACAAACCTTGATAGAGAACTAAAGTGTAAACATTTCAAAGACCAAGGCCCAATGCATTCTATTTTATTGCAAAAGAGCAGTGTTTATTCTACTTTTCTACTATGTACTTTAACAGTTCTCATAATTACTATGTTATGAATATAAACAGAGTGACTGATAAGGGGGGGTAATGTGAGTATGCATCCAAGCCAGGAGGCGGTCCCTCACGTGTGCATCCACTGGTCTTCTCTGTGGCGATGCCACGAAAGTTCCAGAAGCCAGGCTTGCAGCGGTCACACTTCAGGCCACCGACACCAGGTTTGCAAGAGCACTGCCCACTGACAGGGTCACAGGTACTGCTGTATGAGCCGTATGGATTACAGTGGCAAGTACCTGGGTGGGGGAGGCGATGGAAGGACACGTTACATAATATCACCACCAAGGTGATTGGTGTGTCCGCCGGTAACACTGCAGCTACGTGAAGACATTCAAAATGAACCGAAGTATAATTTCAACACACGTGCAGCGTAGGATCAATTTATTTTAATACACTTAATGCACATTGAACGAAAAAGTTATATTTAGAACAACAGTTCTGAAAAACAAGTATTTGCCTCCTCTGTACCTGTAATTTGTACTGGATTCACACAATTTTGTTGCTGCGTAAAGGTTAATACTACTTCGCCGATCCTTTACAATGCTAATGCCTACACAACAACTGGCTGGCCTTAGATACTGTATGATGCACGATATAAAAATACTTGGTTACATATAATTTTACCTCTGCAGCAATTCAGATTGAACTCTCTCCTCAGCTACTTTGCACCAACAGTGTCACTGGTGATTGTTAGCAGGTACAATTCCGACAAATCGGCAAACACATGGGAAACACTTACTTGGGCAGCCTGCTAAGCCCACACCCAAGGCGACTGTTGTTTTGTCGAGGCAGCATCCGTAGGTAGTTTGACTGCAGTCAAGGGTTGGTTCAACAACAGCATTTTGTGGGGAAGTTACAACAGCTGAGAAGGGACAGAAGCATGTCATCATTTTACAGGGACATTTGTGCAAGGATCGGTATATACAGAATTATGCAGATATGCGTAATTCTGTGCTGACATAATGACGTGTTTAAAATGCAGATGACTGCAATTCAAAATGGATGATACAATTGCTTTTCCCGAAAACCAACACTGCTACTTGAGTCAGGAGTGTGACAGCAGATGGTGGGCTCTTTCTGATTAGTCTAATTCCCCCTTTGTTCTTTTTAACATGAGCAGGCAGATGCTTGCTATCATATAGGGCCTTCTGAAGGCAGCTGTTAGTATGACATGGGGTCACCTTCAACGTATGCCCAGAAGACGTGCTAAAGGACTGTGAGCTGAGAAAAGGAGGTGAAGGAAGACGGGAAATACAAGGGCCAGTTTCTTGTTTTGGTAATGTATCATCATCTTTGATCCTTGTCACTTTGAAAAAGGAGCGGCAGATGGTAAGCTTGGGTGAGTGCTGTAGGTAGGATGGCAATAAGAGAGTGAACCCGTCCTGCGTCAGCTCCTAATGGGGTGCACACGTTCAGGGGACATGCTTCGTTAGTGCTGCCACTAGGCCATGCACTCAGCTGTGCCTAATTATCACAGAGTGACATTCCATCCGGCACCTCTCGTTATAGTGTCTCATCACATTACCTAGAAGTAGGCAAGGTGGATGAGGACAGAGGGTGGACACGAGCACTTACTGATGCAAGACCCCTGGTTCTGGATCTGCAGGTGCATCTGCTTCTCACACCGGGTCTTTTTCAGGTCACACTCACTGCTGTAGGTGCGTCCATCAGAGCCACACACCTGCACAGAAAACAGTCAGTATAGTTAGACATGAAGTGGCTGCGGCAAGGCGACTAGGCAAGCTTCAGAGTACCTGAGAGCGTGGCACGCTATGGCAGGTGAAGTCACACACACAGCGGTCATCTTCTGCATCCTCATCCCATGAGCCACCAAACATCCGACAGCGTTCTTGTAAGCAACCACCCTCTGCCCCTGAGCCGGAGCCCCCAGATCCACATTCTGCATGGGAGAGAGAGTGGTCAGATACAACAGACACACCTCGCAAAAGGACCTACAAAGGACACGCACCCTGAGCACACACAGAACACACCCCCACATCTCCAACTTTTCTGAAAAGAATTCTGGGAGGAACATAGTTTGAGTGTAAAAGCACCAGAAATGTTCTCAATCAAGGAGAAACTGAAGGGCTAATGGGAGGGTTAGCAAAATAAAGAACCAGAATACAAAATGACCGCTTGTCACTTAAAGCTAAATCAGTAAATTTGATGACTTTGCCTGTTCTGCAAAAAAAAAAAAAAAATAGTTCTGCATTTATAAACACTGCTCATGGCCCAAATGCAATCATCGACTTCACAGATTTAGCCGTTTTTATTAAAATACTTGCAAAATAAGATTATTAATAAATCTGCCTTCAACCTAACATTTTGAAGTAGAAAATGAACTTAAAATCTTAAACTTATTTAATACAAGGGCCACAAGTCACACAGCAGTAAAGCCCAGTCGGAGTTAAAAATACCTGACAGAATCTCATACATTTTACTATTCGAGGATGTAGCTGATGCAATATTTTGAGAGGAACCATTCCGCATCACTCCCGGGACAGCACAGTATGCGTGACACAAAACCTCATTAAAAGCCTGCACCTTGGTGTTTGCACCATCTTAAGAAAAGGTTGGCAACAGCTGGTATATACCTTTCACTACTGCAATTAGAGGGAAATGAGAACCTAGAACTCTAATAGGGGGCAATAATGAATGCAGATAATGGGAGCACTGTTTACACTCCAAGTTTTCACATACAGAAAAACCCGAAAATTGTTTACTCAAAACAAATTTCAAATGCAAAATGAGGAGCAAAAAGACTATTAGATCATATGTATTGCAAAACAGCGAGAACATGTGCTGTTCTTGAAATTGGGAACTTAAATTCATGCTAAGTATGGGATGGAAACATGAAGGTTATGTATGCATTTTAAGAATTGGCGAGATTCTATCGGTACCAAGACCTTCCTAAAGCAGACAGAATCAGGAGCCAGTGCAAGGGATTGGACAGACATCTCCAGACCATAGCTAGCTATTAGATTGACTACTTCAGAAAGTTGTTATCTCAGACTCCATCCTTGAGCACAAACCCAGCTTAGTAATTCAAAACTATACTGTGCCATTTACCCAAAGCAACAAGAACTCTCATGCCTGTAGAACAAATGCACATTTTTCTGGGAACGAAAAAGTGCCGGCACACTTCAGCACCATCCCAGAGTTCACTGTTGTTATTGTTTGTTTGTTTAGCAGATATACATATATCCTGGAACATTTTTACAGTGTCCTTTTACACAGATAGACCCTAAGTCAAAGTTTTCTGGTTAATTGCCCTGTCAAAAAGGACTACAGGTCTACTTGTAGAATCATCAACCGATCAATCAATCTGCTGCTCCTATAGAGGAATTTCAGCTAACCTTCTTGTATTGAACCTAAAACCACTTGATCCACCATCCTAACAGTCCTGATCCTCCTTAAATATAAGGCCCAGGAAGCACAGATAAAATAGCACTCCTAAATCCTTTGGATATGAGTCTCATCTGGAACAGAAGCTACCGATCCATTGGACCAACTGGAAACATTACATGTTTTATATACTGTAGCTACAGGGCCACCAGAGCCTACCAAAATACGCCCAAACTGCCCAGGCACAGGATACTGTAAATTCACATCCATATTCAGTATGCACAGTGTAAAACGTAATTTGAAAGCTCAACAGATAAAAGCAATGGCCTAAGGTTTCAAATTAGTTTCTGCACTTTGATGTCACTGTAACTCCGAGCCACAGAAACAGTTTTCGATCAACGAGGTCCAACGGGACATCTGCGACGGCTATCCACAAAGCATGTCACTGTTTAGGAAGACAACTCAGTGAAAGCAGCTGAAAACAAATCACGAACGAACCAGAAGAAAAAAAAAAAAAAGAGAATGGAGCAGATGAGGGAACAGAGTACAGGAAAATGATAAGAACAAGCAAATCTATCATGCGTCACTCAAACTCCTCTGCCAATGGGGTCTTTCTTAAACTGGTTTTCTTTGCAAACAGATGACAATATTATCGATACCTGTAATTATTTTAATGAATTTGACATGAACAATCAGTAGCTGCTTTATTAGGTACACCTACTCAACACAACACAAACAGCCTGCTCCTCCAGACAATAAATCATGTAGCAGCTATTGATTGTATAAAGCATGCAGAGAGGGTCAAAAGAGATAGTGATTCTAGCCTTTCAGAAACAGCTATCCTGCTGGGATTTTCACATATGAAAGTGTCTGGAGTTTACCGAGTATGGTGCGACAAACAAAAACATCCAGCCGGTGACAGTCCTGCTTCCAAAAACATCTCACTAATGAGCAAAGTCAGAGGAGAACTGGCAGGCTCGTTAAAGCTAACAGGAAGTGCAAAAATAACGGCTTAGAACAACAGCGGCGTGCAGAAAGGAAACTGACAATTTGCCCATGGCCTGAATTGATTCTACAGAGAAAGGAGTGTCCTCCTTAGTACCGTATAGGGGTACCAAATGAAGTGACCACTGAGTGTGTATGTGCTTTGCAGACCTAAATGCCTACTCTCCCTCCCCAGTTTCACCACCGATCACAGGTAATGTGTGCTGTATGGCAGTTATACTAACACACAGCCTAATCCTATTTGCAAAACAAGTTCTCAATTAGAATGGCCCCCAGGTCAAGATATTTATAGCCAGACTACCCTCATCACTGTCAAATTGCTCTGAGCGTGGACTACCCAAGTGTGAAATTAAACAGGTGATACATTTTCCAGTGCTACCACCGCTTGGGTTCCTGTTGTTTTTCATCTGTGACTAATGAATATGACTTTAGAAGTCCCCTATACAAACTGAATAAACACCAACGTATAAATCACTCCCTCTTCAGTTACAAGCAAATGCAATTCTTAATTCCATATAAGGAATGGGTGAATTAGACTAAAACATTCAAATGTAGTGTACTTTGAGTATATCTGGAATTGTCTCCTGGTATTTTATTATGCCACTTAATTAAGATTTCCTCATACTTGGGTGAGTGAGCAAAGTTAAAAATCCCACGATATTTAACTGATGCTGGTGAACTGGTATGAGAAGTGACATCTGCATGTATTTTAAGCTCTATGGATGGTGCAATGCCAGCAAATGGTTTTAACTCTCTTCCCGATATCCACCATAGAGTAGCATGCCTTGTTACAACGCGGCTTTACACCACAAATCAAATGTTATCCAAGCTTCATAGAAGCACTATCACAAACACAGAGACAAGTTAACATAAGGTAGAAGAATCACACGTAAAAAACCAAGACGGTGACTACAGTGTTATACCATCTTCACAACTGCCGGTCCTAAGCACGTCAATCTTCTTCTTGAGGACGCAGGAGGCGAGGTGAAGCTCGCAGCGGTTGTCATAAGTGACGCCATTGCTGCCACACACAGGGGTGAAGGGCTGTCCCTGACAGGATGGACACTCGCATTTGTTCTTCACACAGCGAGCACCCCATGCGCACACACTGCCGCCACAAGTCTCTGTGAAACACACAAATGCGAGGCTGCCATCAGAGCTAGCCGTGACTTGCTGAGTGTGACCGTCAAAGTCTGAGTTGGCTATGTTGGATGTTCGATCCCTTAAAGCCTACTGTGCTGTGTTAGGTCATGGTAACTGTGTTGGAATGCTATGAGCAACGGTGTCGATGAAGTGTTACTAAACATCGGGCCGTAGTAGGTTGTGCTGGACTGGGCCTTGATGGGTCATGCTTGAACGTATTGGCTTGTGAGCGTGCATACTCACTGCACTCTCCTTGGGCCACCACCTTCAGGTCCTTCTGCTCAGTGCAAGCTTGTACGTTCAGCTGGCACTCACTGACATAGGTGGTGCCATCCGTGCCACACACGGGCTGATGCGTCTCCACGCACTCCGTGGGACACACACAGTGGCCCGTCTGCCCATCACAGATTGCACCAAATGAGCAGTTGCCGCAGGACTCTTCTGAGGGAGGAAATACAGAAAAATTTAGACACATTACCTTTTGTTCTGGTGGCTCTGAAGAATGTCTTCACATGCTATTTGTCAATCCCCGAATTAGCTGAGAGAAGCAGGAAAGAAGTTGCATTTTTGAAGGAGGGGAAACAAGAGACAACCACTGTCCTGCCAGCAAAGTCCTGTTCTTCCGCTTAGCTTGATTGGAGGGTGAATGTTAGTCACATGCTCAGAAAACACCTTAGGAAATGTGAGAATAAACCTCAGAGCAAACTGAAATCCCGAGTGGGAGCCCTGGGACAAAAATGTATTTAAAAAAATCTGGTTAATTAATTTTTTTATTACTATTAACTTAAAGGCAGGAATAGCTCATCCAGCAGTATAGATCTCTGGATTATGAGCCTGCTTATCTTACATTAACGGGGCTGCCAAATTGAGCAGCTCTCCTCTGACAATACCCATCAGCCCCTGCACAGTCTGAAGGCCTAAATCACAGCTGATGCCTACTGGCACTCCACCTCTTAGCCCACAATATAAGACAACCACTCTGTCCCATATGGGAAAGACCTTTGAGAGGACCGTCAAGCGATACTCAGCCACACTGGAACAGACTTCTCACAGGTGTCTGTGTTTATACGAAAACATCGACAGACCTCTATTTTCAGGCATTCCAGCCCGGTTCCTCCACTAAAAATACTTCCTTCCTGAACTCCTCATCTGTTTTTTTTTTTCCATTACAAGCAAGACTTCAGCCACACAAGGACACTGCCATTCAAAGACTGAAAACAAAAATGGTCTCTCGAGTCATTAGGAGACCACTAGGGCTAAATACAATGAGGGAAAGAAATAAAACTACAAAAGACATGTGAAGCTGGAGTAACATCCACTCTCCCTAACAATCAAGAGTGAGCAGACTGGTCACCTGTCACTTCTGAAATTTAATTAAGCTCAGGCACCTCCACAACCATGATTCCACTTCTCCAGATACGTCTATGTATTGATTAACACTCCAAGTAAAACTCACAAATAAGACACACGTTCACACAGGTGTGATGTCTTTGCTACATGAAACACCAACTCAAATGCTACTGCTGACACGAAAATGTTTGTACTCACTGCATGCTCCTCGGTGCTTCAGTTGTATGTTCTTCTGCATGGTGCAGGACATTGCCTTCATCTGACACAGGTTGCCATAGGTGTGGCCATCACTACCACACACTGGGTCCTGCAATAGGGGGCACACGTCGGGGCACTCGCACACAGGTGCCCCGTCCTTCACCACACACATTGCCCCCCAGTCACAGAGGTGGCCCAGGCATGGACTGGGCGTGCGCAGATCTGCATCAGAAAAAGAGACTATTAGAGTCGGATGAGAGGAGGCTGGGTTCTCAGACACAGCAAGGCCAGGGATAAGATAAGAGTCAAAGGCAGACCAGGAAAGGCAGAAGGACATTCGATTGGAGAGGGGGGGATAGCCTGTAAAACAGCAAGGCACAGTCATAAAGAGCAGGTACTGCTGTTGGTGTCAGCTGAAAATGCTTTTTATTTCTGTTACAAGCATCCAGCTTGTCCCATCTAGCATTATGTCAACTCTAGCTGCAGCCCTTTGTACCCATTATGCTTTTGCATGCATGCATGTGACATGCTAGGCTATAACTGGCCAATAGCTGTTGTTTCCAGGGTCCAAACCTGTCTTCCCCCAGTTGCACAAGATGACATGCCCAAACCCCATCGAGTATGATGTTAGCCTGATTAAACTCAATTAGCTGACCCAAAAAAAGCATCCTGAAGTACACCTGTTTAATTATTCAGGAAGTTGCATTCCCAAGTGGAGACAGATTAAAGGCACCTCTCATCAGCAGAAACCCTTTAACGAAGCATTGCAGGTGGATCCAGATGGAAAACTGGGTCAGGAGTGAGACAGGACACATTCAAGATTCCAGAGGGGGTGTCCAAGTCCTGAGCCTGTCTCCCAAATGGTCCTTCATTGTTAGTGTTGGATCTTGCATTTAAGCACAGTTACAAAACACTGAGAAACTGAAGAGCCAGGGTTAAAAAATAAAAATACATATCATTCTCACTGCAATTCAGGCATTTGGCCAGAGCATGCAATTTGGAACCTGACAAACTATGAGGAAAATCACATGATACCTGAACGTCTGTGTGCGAGCAAGGTAGGGCGGGTAATGCCTAACCGCGTCCCCCCATAACCACCCCTGGGGCATAGCCCATTAATTAAGATGCTTCTGTGTCACTTTTGCAGCCTGTGGCACTGCCATTAAAGAAACCATTCAGGGATTAGACTTTACCACACTGCAACCTGAATTACAAACTGATCCACAGCCACAGGGCTGCTTATGATATCACTAAGACAAACACTGCTGGTGAAAAACATACCATACAGAAAGTTTTACGTGAAAGTGGTCCCCCCCTTCCCTCTGATCCACTGTCAGTCTCTCCAGTCTCTCCCAGAATCCCTCTTTCTAAAGATGAAACACTGACGCAGATGCCATGAGGCCAGACACTGGCATCATTCACTTCATGCTAACCCAGTTGTCTTACAAACATTTGTGAAGGATGGCTCCCAGATTGTCACACGGCCCAGTACCTGCCCAACTGGACAATGACTGGATGGAGATTCAACCGAATGACAGCATGAAGTACATCAACTGAAGCCAAACTAGAAATTATGCCAGTGATATCTGCCCATAGAATGTCTAGACAGTATATTCCATCCCGAGTGAGGCAAATCTATATAGGACACTGCTATTACTTTCTGTACTCTTTGGAAAATGGATTTCAGTTAGTGTATTAATATGTCAACAGCGGAACCTTATCTCATTTAATAAAACAGCTTCAAAGACCTTAGCCTTTGGGTGAGGTCCTCTCGCCTTGACTGTTCTAGCACTCAGTTTTCACTGAGGCCAACAGGGCTGCTATCTATAATGACTCTTTTACTCTTCTTCTCCTTTGTTTCCTTACTAAGTTGAAAGCACTCTCAATACACTCTTCTCTCTCATCCTTCACTTCATCCACAGATCAATGTGCTGCAGAAGCCAAACAAGAAAGAACCAGCCATTCTCTGACTATTAATTGACCTTTACTGTGATTGTACAATGTCAAAAAATGCAGAAGAGCTTTCTTTTCAGGAAAATGAGTTTGCATATAAAACTTCAACTTAAGGGAACAGTATCTTAAATGAGTAGAAGGGATCTGAGTAGAATTTCATTAAAGATTAGGATTATTATTGGTTCTTGGTCTACTGGGATTATTATTCAGTAATAAAAAGATGACCTTTGCATGACAAACCAAAAATGCAAAAATGTATAAAAGCATAAAACACCTCAGTAGTGCAATGGTCAATGAAAGATGTGTCCTACAGCACTCTACTTTATTAGGCATCTGTAGCAGGATAGATAATGGAAATTTGGCTCAAACTCAGTTGGATATGGTAGACAACTGGGTCCTTCTTCCTCCCTTTGCTTTATGGCAACTTCTTGCTGCTGGGTAAAAATGAATAATGGTCTCATCTATGCATTACATTTCACTCATTGAAGCCTACTCCCCATTTTTTTAACAGAAAGAGGGTGGCTGATATTACAATACTCAGAGTAGGTGTGTGCTAGTCTTCATCCGTACAGAGTTGGCAAGCATACCTATGGGAAAAGGGGTAACTGGCATTGTTAGGGTGTCTGTTGCATTGACATCACTGTGATCAGGAAGTGAAATCTATGTAAAGGATGAAGAAACAAGAAAAATCATACATGGGGGTGTTATGAAGGGACCAGACAGAAAAAATGAGAAAGATTACATGATGGATCTGACACGAGGACCCTACAAAGCAAATCCAGAGAGACATTCTGTGAAGACCCTACAGATGAACACCATAGACCGATATGGCAAGACAAGCATGAAAAAGGATCCCTAAGGGATTTTACTGAACGGAAACAGGTGACTGTCAGAATACTGAGTGCTGCATAATGTGCCTGGAAGTGTGTGACTTGGCATGGCTGGGCACCATAGGCTCAAATGCGTAGGCAAAAGACTGAGTTCTGTGAGTAGTATCAGTGTTGTAAGTTCACAGTGAGAGGGAAACATTAATAAAGAATCCTCTCTCTAAAACATTTGCCACTAAAGTCACATTTCTAACTACTTGGAAAAAAGAATAAAAAAATCCACAGAGGCATTTACATTCTTGAAGCAAAAATTAAAAACTATGCAGAGTTTATTTAATATTACATCTGAATTCTCTGAATGACAGATTTCCTCCAGTCAGCGAATGAACTGATGCTATAAAATCAAGCAAAGTGAAAATAATCCTCAACAGAATAGGTATTAAGAAGACCTAGGTATTAAAATTTTTGGTGTGTATGCTTAGCCATATGGTTCAGAAGGGATATCTTCAAATGTATCACCGAGAAGGGTCAAAAAAATCCAAAGGCAGTGACTTTGGATTTTCTACTTTTCTCTGTTCTACTTTTTAACCACACAGTTAAAAAGTAGAACAGAGTTGATTTCAGTTATGGGTATAATCCCCATAGTAGAAAATGAGACTGCCTAGTTAAAATGTACGTGGCTACCCAGCATGTAACAGAGACTGCCTGAGTTACTATATCTGAAAAGAATCTGACATTAAACATGCTTGAGGTGAAGGAAAAAAAGAAAGAACAGCAGATGAGGTCAGGCACTAAAAAAGACGCTTGGCCCTTAATCATGTTGGGACAGCTACAAGAAATCTTGAAAAAAACAGAGATTGATGAATTAAACAACTAAGACGTGAGGAATAAAAGGTTATGGAACTGGCCAATCAGCTCCAATCAACAAAGGAGAAATAGTAGTCAGCCATAGTGCAGTTGATAAAACTCAGGGAAGAACTGTTTCACTCTATCCAATCAAAGATAGGGTGAATTTGAAAAGAAGCAGCTAATAAGAGAAATGGCTGCTTGATAGGATTTAAACTTTGATTCAGACGGAATGAGGGATGACATATAAACTGTGCCATCTATGGACCACAACACCACCAAACCAAGCCACAAATGAGCTGAAAACTCACAACTCATGCAAAGTATCAAAGCAAGAGGAAACTGACTGATGATTAAAAAGTCTTAAAGCAACCAAAAATAGTTAAACTAAAAAAAAAGGACTAATGCAGAAAGGCTTCAAATAGTCAAAAACCTCCACCGACTAGGGGTGTAATTATCAACTCAAGGGAGACAACAATTTCTTAGAGCTGTTGATGCGGCAATGAGTGCAGAGAAACAAACCTAGACACCAGATGGGGTGCAGTGCAGCAATAGACGAGATCCTTCAAATGTTGGCATAGAACAAAATAAGTTGATGAACAGTCGAAAACTGCTTTCATTTTCAGAATCTTAGACTAGGTTCTGAGATGGTGTCAGGAATTATGAAGGACAATATGGATAACCACTCAAACAGACCTTAATGACTCGAACAGAGCCAGAAGTAAGGAAGGTGGTAAAGATTCCACCTTGAATGAGAACCTCAGACAAATAACAGAACTATTTACAAACAACTTGTTTTTACTGCATTGTAGGCAGAAGAAGATGCTGGCACATGAGAGAAGGCGAGGCAAGTAGCTCTTCAAGGGGCTCAAGTCAGAACAGGATGATAAGCCTAATAGGATTATCTGCCACTCCTCGGGAATAAAGAGCATGAGCAGCAGCAAGAGAGTAGTGGATGCAATGACTCGGTCCAGCAGATTTCCCAGTTATCTACAGAGCAACAGGAAAAGCTGTTGTCTGCAATTTCATCAAACCGTTATGCCCACCACTGCAGCCTCTCTTACCTGCATTCCAGTGGGTAGCAAATGCCTGCTATGTGTGTGCTATCAGTTATCAACCTGTTGAATAACTACTGCACAGACATTGAGTTACCTGTTTAACCTACATTGTATAAAGACATATTAAAATTAGCCATTACAACAGAAGAATACTGAGTGTAAGGCAGAGAAGAGGATGGTCATTGCTTAATTAAAGTAAACACAGCTCCAAAACACTGTCAGAAGGACTTTACGAGACTTAAACCAGCATCTGGATCAAGCCATCAACCTTTAAATTAAGAACAGTAAGCTGAAACAGCAGTTGTGATGATGGGAAAAGATCCAGCTTATTTTATCCGAAGAAGTAGAGTGTCAAGGGGAAAGAGAACCTGTAACACTCACTGGGAAAAGTCCCCCATGCACTAAACAATATCTAAAACAGTAAAGATGAAATGACAGCAATTTCTCAATAATACAACTTTTGGAAGAACAGAATTCTATTAAAAACACTGTGCATTCAATGGATTTTAGAGAAGTGAACTAACACATTGATAATCTAATCCCCCTTGTAGCAGACACCTTAACACATTTTCAGTTCTCTTAGACAGGAACAGAAGTGGTTCATAGCGATCAGTGTGACAAATTGATTCTAGTCCATGCCACTAGATGTTTCCTCTCAGCTACAGTTGATGTTTACATTCGACAGACATCAATAATGTTTGACTCATTTGCCTCAAGGGTTCTCTCACTGACCATATATCGCCAAATGCTGAGGAAACATCTACAGGATTTGCTTGAACGGGAGTCCAGAATCATGCAGCATATAGATGTCATCCCCTTTGCCTCTCCGGAAAGCCATGAATGAGACGTCAGAAGAAAGATGGGTCACTAGAAAACTGAAAGGCCGTAAAATCAGTCCAGCCAAAGAATGAATCTTACAGGAAGAGGTCATTTATTATTATTCCAGGCAACTGCATAAAGTAGCTCCAGGGGCAGTCCAAGCAGTATACATGGCAGTAGTAAGAGTTTCATGCCTACTTTTCATCGTTAAACGTCCCCATGCAGGGCAAACTCTTATGATCATAAAGCCTACCTTACAAGTTCACAGCTATGAGATGGGCTAAATGGCCCACGATACTGGAAGTAGTAAACATCACCATTGAAGGAGGATACTGAAGCATCTGTATGTTGATTACAACACCCCCTCCTAAGGAGGACATTGTGCATGCTCACAAGGAGGTATGGACCAGTTCGAGTACAGCTAATAATACTGACTGATTCTGTAGACTTGTCGACTCTGTTTACTGATAGCTCCTCTTATGTGGAAAATGTGGTTCATAAAAAAAGATGGGTATTTTCCAAAAACTGTGGAGGGATTTGGCAAATAGCCCCCAAAACCTTGCACCTGCACTCAGCGGGCTGAACTGAAGGCATCAGCTAAAGCGTGTAAGGTCACAGAGGGCCGTCAAACTAACATTTACGATCCAGCTACGTTCCTAGGACTACGGAATTAATGAGAATTTATGATGGGTGCTAGTATGCTGCTAAAGAATGGTAATTTGACACATGAATAACATGAGGTGTTGTAGAACCAACAATAAGTAACCATGTTAAAGGTTAAAGCAAACACCAGAGGTACAAACGTAAAAGTAGTAAATGCAGATGTACAAGAGGAGGGGAGCGCAATCCCAGGAGTAAATTCACAGAATGTTCAAGATCTTACAAATACTGTATTAGGATTAAAGAAGAGAAAAACAGTTCAGAAGAAATAAATGAGCATGGGTCAATGATGACAGAGTATGAAGACATCATCGTTGAATTTTCATTGGCAAATCTAATGACGTAGATAAATTCCCTTGGACAAGTGGATATGGATAAAATGACTTACTGATTCTCACGGCATAGTGGAATCTGATGTTCAGATCACATGAGAGGCAACAGACTCATGTGTCATCTGTCAAAACAGCACTGCTGGAAAGGTCAAGGCACCCATGTTGGGAACTTCCACACTGCCTGGACCATTTAGAAAAAATGGCATCCAAGTCATGGCAGATAGGTTGATGTGTTTCTCACTAAACAACACATCATATAACCCTTGTTTGGAACATTATACCATGATGGGGGCTTTCTGAAAGGACTGATTCAGACAAATCCTGTTTTTACAGATTCAACATGTGCTGAAGTGAACCTGACGACCAGACTCAGTGAGCCTATCAAATCTCCTACTGACCCCAGTCATTGGGAAAGGTGGAACAAACTGACAGGGTTCGAGATAAATTGGCCTAGAATACAATGAACACACAGTGAGCCCATTCCTGTCAGAATCACAGCAACAGCTTTTCAACAACGATTCGTCATAGGAGTAATGTTGCTTCTTCACCCAATCCACATAGAAGGCCTATTCCACCAGCTACTCATGGACTTCTGCTTGAGGGTTTTAAATGCCCATCAGCTCAAGAATGATGGCTCTAGCTCTATATGGAATGCTCAAGTTACTGGGCTGCTGGTCCATTGATAACTGTTTTCTGACAAAGATAACTGAATCTGTCATTTTGGGAGACAATGGCTGCTCTGAGAATGAATCTCATTTCTTAAACAGTATTAAAATTGTGGGACCATTAACAAAGGGGTGATATGAAACAACTGACTTGACTTCTTTGTAAATTAATTCCATTTATAAATTGTAAAGGCTCATAAACTTTCAGATATGGAACATTTAAAAGACGTCGATTCCTGTCCTATTCAGACTGATTGTGGCGACCTCGGGGAGACCACACCCCCTAATCTCCTGATTCTCAGCACCGTAGCATGCAGCTCCCTTAATTGCAGACTGAAATTTCTCAGAATGTATGGGGAATGCAGAGACAGCCACAGTTTGGAGCCAGCTAATTATC
Organism: Gymnarchus niloticus; assembly: GCA_009936485.2. Classification (NCBI taxonomy): domain Eukaryota; kingdom Metazoa; phylum Chordata; class Actinopteri; order Osteoglossiformes; family Gymnarchidae; genus Gymnarchus; species Gymnarchus niloticus. Next base: position 76,522 of record JAACJT020000056.1, read on the forward strand.
AGCTATGTTGGAGCTGAAACCAAGCTGAGGGGTAGAGGGGAACAGCTGTTGCATCCTTGCAAGAAGAGCCCACGGAACAGGCTGGACATGGCGATATGGAAGGACACTGCCGCCCGCCATGGGGAACAACCGTCTCCTGGGATTGTGCAACACCAAGCAGACCTGCTTGTACTGTACGTCTACCTGCTCTGCATATGGTGCCTATCCTGTTAAGCACAAATAAACACAACTCCCTTAGGGAGCCTTGCACTCTACCTGGGGGGCCTGTGTCCTAACCCAAGACGAGGAGAAAAGTGTGAATTTGGGTTACTAACAGTAATGAGAGCACTTCCAGTATCCCCAAAGGACTTAACTCAGCCAGTCAGGTAAGGAGTGAAAGCAGGAACCAAGGCGTCCCCATATAACCAATCAATGACACAGCTGAAAACAAAAATGTATTCACCTTGTTAGAAATGAAAAAATGATGAGGAGAATAAAAGGAAAAAAAGAAAAACACACTAAAGGCTCCCTATGACACTGACTACACACATATTTTAGAGTAATAACCACACTGGGTCTTGCCATTTCTCCACACCACCTCATTCGTGTCCTTCTTACACAGCAACACATGACAATCAGGTTTTACTCTGGGACAGCATCCAATTTTTAAGCAGATAAAAATATACAAAACGAAGCAATTTCCTTAAAATTTATGTTCGCATTAGATGTTTTGCTGACATAAACCTGCATATTTAATGTTATCCCCACGATGGTCACTTTTAGCTCCAGTGCATTATGATATATAAATTAAGCACTGGGAAGAACTTAGCAGAAAACAGTCAAAAACATTAAAGAAATAAAACACAAAAAAATGAGAGGAAACGGTACATGTGAAACACAGAAAAGCCTCAGGACACACAGAATTAAGAAATGAACAGAGAGAGTCAGAGTGACAACGCAATAATGTGTTTCATTTAACGAGAAGTCAAAGTCAAAGGATGCCATTTTAAATGTGGTTTGAGAGTCTTCTACCTGTACTTGGAATAGAACTCAGAGTCACATTAAGAACTGCAAAATGTATGGTCATACAAATTTTTTAATTTTTTTCAGTTGTCAGCATTTTAGTCCCCAAAAAGGAAATGACTGACAGCCTTTCATAACCTTTATGACTGACATTTAATGAAGTCAACAGCTCAATACTGCCCTTCACTTAATTAAACTAGCCAGGCTGCCCCCTTAGTCCTAACCCTTGCTACCTCGCAGGACAATCTGAATAGTGAGCTCTGAGATATAGTAACTTCCGACCCTTCCTGAAGCCACCTGAACCTGTGTCAGTGAGGAAAAGTTAAGCCAGCAGTGTGATTTGCTTAACCCTAACACCCTTCCAGAAAGGGGACACCTGTTAGATCTTCATACTTTAACAAGTGGCTACTGATGAACTGGTCGTAAAGAAACAGGAAAGGAGAAGGGTGCGAAGCCGAGCATGCGGTTGTGGATGAATGCACAGATCCCCATGGCTCTATTCCCTCCGACCGGGAAAATGATTTGAGGCTGGAGGTATGTGAAGCGAGATCAGATGGCCTTCTCTAAATATCTGCATTTGTCATCACTCTGAAGACTGAGCTCAGCTTTGTGCTCCCAAGAGGAGGGTGGGAGGCTGATAAATGGGTGGACAAAGAGGGAAGGGAGCAACAATAAGAATGACATGCACTATAATTAAACAGCGAGCTTCATGCAGGTGTCCAGAGCTCGGGACTTTCCCACCAGAATATGCCAATAATATCACTGGATCAAAGGTACAGCTGTGACAGACAAATAAATAAATAAACAAACAAATAAATAAATTAGATGTTTAGCTTTGTGTTGCATGTACAAAAGCATTTGCTAAACAAATAAATGCAAATGTAATGTCTAACTAAAATAAGGAATATTGATAGTTATCTGGCATATGCACATACAAACAAATGCAGAAAAACAGCACCACCAAAAGTTGGCACTGGCTTTATTCTGAGACTGAAACATTTGCTTTGTTGCAAATGATGAAATGTGCTACAGATCCCTGTGTTGGGCATTTCGAGCGATAATGTATGCAGTTAAGGTAAAGACCCTGAAGACAGACCTAACAAGCTGCAGAGTGCTGGTGGCAAAGTGGCAAAGCTACACCTGTGCACTCACAGATGCCCCGACAGCTGAATTGGCCTCACATCACTCAGATCCACCCCCGTCAGGGTTAGTGAGGGGCAACAAGCAAAGCTATGAAGCAAGGTGAGGGAAGCCAGCCCACATGCTGAGTTTCATGCAGAAGCCAGGACTCAACAGGGTGGCGGGGGGTCAAGCAGACAAGCACAGCACTGGGAAATAAGAAGAGCTCTCCAACCTCAGTGACATTTTCTCCTCCCCCCCCCCCTACATTTGGGGGGCTGCTGGAATGCCTTGCGGAGGGGAAGAGATGGCTGACAAGTCCGTTAGACATACTGTAGCCGCCATATACCTCCAGACACGACCCTTCCCGCTGCTGACCTAAAACGAAGCCTGAGGGCCTGCGTCCCACAACAACTACCAGCAGACTCCACACATACATAGAGACAGAGAGAGAGAGAGAGCACCTTTACGGAAAAAAGACAGGACAGACCTGCAGCACAGAGGCCACGTGTGTAACAAGACATCGATGTCTGAATGACACATGACATGGATGGGCGTGACAGAGGATGGGAATGCGGGGAAATGTGTGGCACAGCGTTCTGTCTGTCACCTCCCAGTGGCAGAGAACTGCTACATGCTATGGATGAATCATTATTAAATTTCAAACATTGCATTTCAGATCAGCCCATTTTACAGACATTAGGCAGAATCAGCAAAAGGGATAGAAACAAAGAAATATGGAAAGAATGGAGATTCTGCCTCCACCGCTCTCCTGCCCCCCCCCCACTCACCGCAAGGCCCCTGGTCCTTGACGGGAATGTGGACTTTTGCACGGCATTCAGCCCGCCGGCGCTCACAGTCGTTGCTGTAGGTGTTCCCATCCTTGCCGCACAGAGGCCTGTAAGTGCCATCGCACTGAATAGGCTCACATGAGCAGCGTGAGCCATGCTGCTCCACCAGGCACACACTATTGAAGAGACACTTCTCGGCGCATTCCACTGTGGGGGGGGGGGGGGGGGCACGACAACGTCAGCCATACAAGGAGAAACTGGCACCTGACATGCAGCAGAGCCTGTCTCTTTAAGTCAGTTACTGCCTACGGCAATGGAAGGGATTAATCACAATTCCTCATTAGTTAGCCAAAAAGATGTTAGATAAAATGGACTGAAAACTCATATGTGCAAAGTGATTGGAATTATACAGTGAAGAAAAAACACGCAAATGGCAGCTGATTCCACTATGAAGCATTTATTTCTTGGCATTGAGTTGTCAGTATGTCTGAGCAATATGTTGGTGCAATGCGATTGATCAGCACGACTGGGCTGTAAGACCAGCCAGTGTTTGTAGGTGGCAGGACTGTTTCTCACCCTGCTTCTTGCATGGCCCAGGGTGAAGCTCCCTCAGACTCACGCCCCTGGTGTAACCTGCATGCTCCATCTGACAGGTGTTATTGTACGTCAGCCCGTCACTGGCACACAGTGGTTTGCCGCCCAGGGGGCAGGACACTTTGGCAGAAAGGGTTATGATTTTCCGCGTTCCAGGCTCCACCCGGCACACTGTATTGGTGCTGTTCTGAGTGCAGGGATCTGACAGGGCAAAGGAGAGAAGGAAGATGGACAAAATGAATGGAGAAATAGAAGAGGGGAGATGAGACAATATGGCAATGGAAACTCTCTGATAGAAACTGTCAGAGACACAAAAAGGTACCCAATCCCATCAGACGGGACAGGTACAGACAGGGAAGAAAAGAGAAGACAGATCTCAAGAAACAGAATCAGACTTTGCATGTAAGCAGGTCCATTCAGCTCATATCAGCTAGTACAGCACTCACATGATTGTAATAATGACACAGAGGGAAATGATCAACCAGTAAACAAATGCACGTACTAATTATTTCAGTATCTCCATCTTTACCTTCACATTTTTGCCATTTTCATTATTATTATCTAGTGTTTAATCTTAATTGTCATTTTTTCTGTTATGTGCTAGGCTTTGAGGGAATCTGCACATTATATTTCTCCTTTGCGTCTATATGAGCTTTGTGTGCATCATGGCATTAAAGCTGGATAAATATAACTGACATTGAGAGAAAGTGCAATAAAGGGTTTAGCAGTCAGCTGCCAGCTATGAACGGATATCATCAGCATATGGATGCCCGTTCCATTTAAAGTGCTTCACTGATTTGAAGAATTAACATTGCGAGGTTAGGGAAGACCAACTTGGTAATACAAGAACAGTATGGCCACAGACTTATGGCTAGGTATGCTTAGCCCTTCCACCTGTTGCCCCAGAATAATATTGAGCCCATTCATGCAGGAAGCATGTTGCTAATCAGACTGCACAGCACACACTTAAGGATGCCTACGGCTTAGCATTATAACTGGTAAACCACGAGACCGCTGGTCAGTGTGCTGCCAGAGCAGGCATGGTCAGCAACAATAACAGAAAGTTGCAGCACATGAGGGAATCACCACTAATCAATAACGAACGGCATATCATATTGGTAGAATTGTGCTTGTAATCTCCATTAAGAAGTTCCTGGTAAACTGAGATATTGACAGAATTGGTTATATGAACTCTTGTTATTTTATGCACATTTGTAACAAATAATTGCCCCCCCTGAGATCCACTGTCTTCACCACTGTCATGCACTTGGTGGAATGTATTCTGCAGTGTGCTCAAGAATAATAGGAAAAGAGGCATCCCTAAAACACAGGGACAGATAGCAAAAAATGGCCAGTTTAGCTGGGATGGTTTGAGCATTCCTTGGCTGGATGGATGGACTTTAAACCATCTACATGCAGACCCGTAAGTCTCATCAGTATGCATCACCACCAAACTATCTGTATTTATATTGGCTGCACTCCCCCCATGCTAGAATCCCCAAAACAACAATAATGCATAGGAAGACAGTCCAGGGAACCATTCAAATGTAAACAAGAGGAAGTGACACAAAGAGAGAAACACAAATGGACAGTAGATAAAAGGCACTCCCTTAATGAAAAAACATGGAACGTGAAAAAGGTAGTAATTAAACAGCAGGAGTTGGCATCTGCTCACCACAGTGGCCCTGGTGTTGCTTGCGGATATTCCTCTGCAGGGCACAGGCCTGCTTGTAAAGCTCACATTCGCTGGAGTAGTCCTGGCCATCGCTGCCGCACACTACCTCCTGGGGCTGCCCGTCGCAACTCAAGGGACATATGCACCTGGCCGACTGACCGTCTGGTGACTGGACACAGGTACTGCCATAGCTGCAGTTCACCTCACTGCAGGGATCCTTCACAGCTGCAGTGGACACAGGGGAAAGAGGGGTAGAAAAAGTCAAAGATAACACGGGTCATCAGCCAATTATCATTTGAAAATGACTTACAGCTTTGTTTTGTTCCAAACCACAAAGCTATCTGGCTCCCTTGGGCTTGATCTCTTATCACAAAGATAAACACCACTGTGATCATGTCACAGCTAGGAAATGAAAAGCAGATTTTGAGTGGCAGTTAGATGGCGACCCTTGGCAGGCAGAGTTATGCAGCTCAGATCGAACCAATCTGAATTTGGGCTATGACTCTAGATGTGAAGTCCTTTTCTTTATATTATTATTTTCAGCATTCCACTGACAAAGTAAAGGCTTAAGTTGATTTGGAAAGAATAAGAAATATCAATCTCTACAAGCCAAAGTAATTTCCTTACTACATCACAGTCATGAAACGTCCCTGCCCTTCAATTAATTCAATTACAAAATCAATTACAAGAGAACATTTTAGACATTATTGCTCCTCAGGAGCTGGCACCATTGCCTTCCATTTCCCGGGTTGAGAGTTTGATCCCTACCTCCACTGTGTGTGTGTGTGTGTGTGTGTGTGTGTGTGTGTGTGTGTGTGTGTGTGTGTGTAACTTGCATGTTTGACTGTGCTGTGTTTCTTCCAGGTAGTCATGTTTTCTCCCTCAATCCAAAGAAATGCAGCTACACAGACAGGTGCCAGTAAATTGCTCATGGTACATGTGTGTTTGTGTGCTCTGCCATGCACTGACATCACTGTGCTTCCTCCAGACTTCCTCTAACCCTAAACTGGATAAGCGGTTAGCAGATGTGCTAAATAAATGGCCAGGTGCCCTGGCTTTAAATAATAAACTATAAGGTGGGATGTGAAATATAGTGAAGACCTGTGTAACAGACTTTTGCAAATTTAAAATGACTCCGAGTGTCACATAACAGTACTGATAAGACTATTATTTTTGTGATAAATATTTATGAGGAAATTGGCAGAGCCATTCAGAGCACTGTCTTAGAATTTCAGCGCCTACATTTTCATTTCCTGCCCTCTACAGCACTGAAAGAACATTTACCCCACATCTTTCATCGCTTGCTTTTATGCATGTGATTTTCATTTCACTCTATCCATTTTAATTCATTTAAAATGTGCAGTGCTTGAACACATCCTTTTATAGCATTTTGAAAACTTTTCCTGTCTGAATCTAGCACCTGAGAAAGTCTTTGCATCTATCAGATGATGTGGTGGTTTTCCCCGTACAGTAATAAGTCATTTACACACACAATCTGCATAACATGAGCTTGCAAAATTCAGGAGATAAGTTAAACTTTGATGTTGTTGCGTGCAAGGCACTCAATCAAAGACCATGTGTTCTTGACACATAAAAGCAGGTTATTCTCAGAAACTCTTAAAGATTCTTCCTTTAATTTGAACTCTTCATGTTTCAGTGGCAGTATTTAAGGTGTTTACATGGAGGTAAGTCATGGCAGTTCTGGGATGAGTCTTTTGAGAAAGTCTTCTACAATACCACCCTATCATAGCAAACATAACAGTAGTCTAACTTGCACTATACTAATACACTCCCAACGCAATAACCCTCTGGAATAAAGCTACACCAATATATACAGTGGGAGTATGCTACTGGGACTTGGAATCAGTAAGAAAAGTGACCAACACTGATAAATCAGTTTTGCTATTGCAACTCCGGAACGGAGCTAGAGAGAGGCGCTCAATGTGTGTTTTACATTTGGCAGCTACACAGCTGGGACTGGGAGACCATTACATAACCGTTACCATCAATACATTATGTTAACTTGACTACAAAGATGAAGATGACATATGAGAGAAATCCCCTTACATCAATTTGACCAGAACACACCAAACTGATTCATGGAGTTTCTCCATCTCTGTTAAACATTACCACCTACAAATAAAAAAAGGTCACTTCTTACTTCATTAAACAGCTAAATAGGTGTCCTCCCTCAGCACGGAAGTGAGGGAAGGTCTTGCCAAGTGAAGGCTTTGATAATGAGAGGCATGGAGCAGTGTGAAGATCCAGACATGTGCTGACTTTGATAGAAACTTTGCTATCAGAAGGTGGTTGAGGCGTAACATCGCCAACGTCATACTCATAGAGAATGAGAAAGGCTCTACAAAATAACAGCGGAGGATAAAGCTGCACCCAACCCCCAAACTCCACCTACCAGCCACACATTCTCCCTCCTCATGGATATTCCAGCACTTTCTCTGCTTGGTGAACACAACAATCAGAACGAGAAATGGATGACAAGGGTTAGGGCTAGGCTGAAAAGGGGTAAGAGTGACAGGTAATCGCAGATTGCTCCGCCCCTTTACAGCTTTTTGTCTTTCTTAGCATTCCCAGGGTTTCAGGGTTCCACTTTTCAAATAACTGCTAGAGGTGTCAAACTACAATCAACTACGGGGAAATAAGTAGCACTTTGAGTACATTCTAACGGAACTCATGTGTCAAGGGTAGGATGCCCTGAACCCTTTACTGCATGAATTATGACTGGCTGAAACAACATTATTTAATTCTTTTCCATTCTTCTTTCAAGATTAAACATTCTGAAGTGATTTTTACTTCAGCTGTACTTTTTAAAAAGGTGCCTGTATTGTACTGCATGCATTTCAGTACTTCACAAGTAACACAGATGAAAATTACTTATTAGACTGACAGTAAATCACAATCACAACAGAAACTTTTGCTCCTTTTGGCATAACATCCCCTAAAGAGGATTCCATGCAACTTTTCATGTGAAAACAATCTATATATCAGATAAAGGGATTTAAATAGCTGCCCACTGTAGTAAGCAGGATACATGAAAGGGTTAAGTGCACTTGCAGTATTCTACGACCGGTCCACGGTCAGTCAGGTTCAACGGCAGGGGTTTTAGGTTGCTAGGCCAACCTTATGAAAAATGTAGATTAGCTCATAAGTCCAAAAATCCACAGAAGGCTGACCTAAGACTGGAACAGAGATTTCAGCCTCATCAATAGGATCAGAGCACATGAAAGGTCTCCTGCTTATTCACAGTGGTCTCCCAAATGAATGTAAGGATTCAGGATTTGTATGTGGTAATGATTTCTTGAAACAGATGTAATGCACAGCTAGTGCCACTCATATTGCAAATTAATACTATGATTATGGGCAAATAAAGACGCAGACATGCACATATTATACAGACATATCAAAAAATTTGAACCCAGAAGCAAAGCACAGGCACCATTTGTGACATACACAAAGGGATGCTGGTAATTAGTAGCCAAATGCAGCTCATCTATCCAAAAATCCACTTGAAAACAAATACTGGAACATTGAGCTCAAATTTCTGCTAGGCACCAAATATCTGTTTGATAATCTAACAAACATAGCAAAATGTAGCTAAATCTTTCCCTAGATCATAGTACCATTAGATGTAATGAGGAAGCAGACTATGAAGCTAAAGATTAGAACTAAATGGGTGCAAATTGAAACCAGCTTTAAAGCAGAAGTTGGTGCAGAAAGCTCAGTCAGTAATGAGCACCCATTTTTGGTAGTAGACACAAAATTGCTTCTTATTTGTGATGAGAATAAAATGGAGTAGAAATGGTTTCTGACTATTGCAGCAGAGTCTGCAGAATGACAAACTAAAATGGCACAGAAAAAAATGCTAAAGGTCCCTCTGGTCCATCATATAAACAAAGAGAATCACATGTATAGATAGGGATGTCAGCCTACAGACAGAGGCACAAGCGGAGGCTCCAGACAGGCAGCAGACTGACGCAGTGTGAAAAGACCGCTGGGACTTTCTACGGTTTGCTTAATTGTCAAACACCAGTGATACACAGTTAACTTTTCACAACATAAGGTAACTTTGTTATGCAAATGAACACTAATATGAATTTAAATGACAGCTGGTGGAGAAACACTAGGCAGAAAATGCAAACAATGAGCAATTATTTAAGTGCATGCAGCGGAAAGAAGATACCACGATTTAATTGTCACCTTTGAGAAGACCTACATATGTGCTAGTTTGCATAGGTCCTTTATCATGGTGCATCACACATCTAGAGATGACCACAAAAGCATATGTACAACATCTAAGCAAGGTGAAGCTAGTGCCTTTTCAATTTCCCAATAAGTACCCACGCAAACAAGATCTAACTATTGCTGCTCATATTATGTCGATATTGTACACAACATAATTTTTACCCAATTGCTGTTATCTGACAGAAATGGGAAGACAAACTGAATGAAATGTTGTAAATTGCAGATTCTTATTACACAGTCGGGAAGTGTAGGCTTGTCGCTGTAATCTGTCTTATCTCCCTACAGCATGATACCCGTCCATGTGGAAATATCTGTGCGCAATGCAAATACCTGGGGGAAAGTTGGTGCTTTTCCAACTACAAACATATTATTCTGAAGACAGACACCTTCACACCTCCATCCTGCTCACGTCCCCCTTTACTCTCATGTCTCAGTCACTGTCACATTCTGCTGGGATCACAGGACAAATTAGCCTACTAAGTAGAATTTCACCCTAGGTACAGTGAAGTAACACCAAAGAATGGTGGCCATTCCCCTATTTTCGAATTTAATAAAACAGAACAAGAAGATCTCCGCAGAGAGAGCTTTTCCACCGCCTCCTGTGTTCTGGTAAATAGGATGTGCTTTCCTGGGCTTTGGGAGGCTGTATGTACGGGTCTTACATGGGTGTGGCTTAATTGTAATTGTGGCATGCAGTGGATCCCTGTGGGTGTCACCCATGACTGGTGTAGTCGAGTCCTTTTGAAAAGCAAGAGTGACACACGGTGACATGCGAGTGCCCCTGGACTTACCGCAGGGTCCCCTGCGCACCACTTTGATGCGCCTCTGCATGTTGCACTGGGCCTTTTCCAGCTCACACTCATTGGAGTACGTGGACGAGTCAGAGCCACACACGGGCGCCACCACCTGGGGGCACACCATCCTCTTACACACACACTGAGCCTTGGAGAAGTCGGCTGGATCACGCTCACACACCGCCCCAAAGCCACAGAGCATTCCACGGCAACCTGAAGGGAGAAAGAAATAGCAGAGATACGAAGAGTTAAACCTGGCATTATGGATGTAGCACACGATCATGATGAGCTCTCCATTAGGGTAGAATGATTGGCCTTTAAAATCAGAGATTCTTTCAGGTGCCCAGTATTCGTCTCAGTGGTGCATTTATTAACCAGACAGTATTTGATGGAAAAAAGATTTTGATTTCATTAAATGTAAAGGGGGTTCTCAGCATCTGCTGCTGCCCCTATTTACTGACAGGCAAGTAATAATGTGTTTGTTGATACCGGGATGGGGGCTTTTCAGCTAGGAGCTGCATAAAGAGGCTGAGGGTGACTGGCAGACGGCTATCAGGAATTGTCACTTGGTATTAAATTTAGGGCATCCTTGCACACAGAGGACATGAGGAGTCAGCAAAGCACTTCAGCATGGAGAACTCTATGAGTGCTTCCAAAGACTCTGAGTGGACACATTTCAAGATGGTGGCAGGAAAGTGGGGCAGGGCTGTCAATGGATACATTTCAAGATGGCGGCAGGAAAGTGGGGCAGGGCTTTCAAAAACATTCAGGAAGGGACAGCATGAGGAGTCTACTTGGGCCCAGGAACATAACATTGGCATCCACAGAGTTGGCACTGGGGTCAGTGGAATCCTGGGTAGCACCTGCCAAGACCCCAACAGAACAGAAATGGCAGTAGGGTGTACATAAAAAGTAAAAAAAAATAATTTCTGCAAGCACAATTAACCAGAACAACTGCACTGAAACATTTCACAACACTGATGCAGACTGCTTTTTCAAATTTAATAATAAAAGTTCCTCAATTTATAATTCCTCCTGGCAGTTAGGTGAACTGGTACTACTAAATTTCCATAGTGTGTAAGTATGTGTGTGCCCTGGAAATTGTACTAGATTGTTCCCCTACATTGTCCTTGTTGCCTAGGATAGGCAGCAGACCTCCTCATAATACTATACTGGATGATCAGTTGGAAGATGATTTAATGAATTCATAGTTGTTTAAGCTGCTGTATCAGAACAGTTAATAAAATCTCTTTTAGGTTTTAAAGATTAGTTGATTCTGAATCACACCACCCAGGTATGGCACACTGAATATCACAATCAAATGTTCTTGGGGCTCCTAGTAATTCCAGTAAAGTGTTCGAGAGCGTAGAATATTAAAAGGGGGTAGAAATATAATCAATGACACAGAATCCAGAAACTTTAAATATTAAAGGATTACCATAACTACACTCCAGCAGTTACCTGCAAATCAAAATTCTAGCCAGCAATCAGCAGCGACTCTTGATATTTATGGAAATAAACCATAAACACCTGTTGACTATTCAGCCTTGTAAATGAGGCTCATCCCTCTACAGCCTAAGGATCTGCTTATTCCACTTCACCTAGTATGAATTGTTTAATTAGATCATTTAATCAGAGAGGAAATCACCCAAACCTGCCATTTAGAAAACTTGTAATTAAAAATGCAATTCTGAAACAGGTTGAATGGTGCTCCTCGAACCCCAGGCAGCATGCCTGTCTCAGCTGTTGGCCAGTACTCCTTAATAGTGTCTCTCCACAGCTATTTCGGCTTTAATTTAATTATGAAACAACTACATCATTTCAAGGCCAATTAATTTGTGTAGTCTGCATTTTATTACCAAGGAGATGTGAAATATGCCAATTGAGTATTGTTGACTGAACAGGATTCATCTGGAATCTTCCTCTTTAATTATTAAACAAAGATTAAAAAAAAGCCATTCAACTTCAATTTGACTCAACTTCCTAAAACAAAAGCAAAAATAATCTTTTGAAAATCAATGTCACCAATATGAAGTGAATTAACTATTTTGTTAATATAACTAATTAACCTGCTTTATAGAAGTTTTCCACTGCTCCTCTGTGTGTGTGGAGATTGCCTATTCTTCCACATGGGTTTCATCCCACAGTCTACACACATGCTATTAGGCTAAGTATTCTCTCAAAATTGTGCGTTCATGCCTTGTGATGGACTAACTGATTGGATGAATGCTGAAATAAAAAAAACTCATACCAAAATACTGCCCAAAATACTGTTATACAGAATACTTACTCAGTTAGGCAACTGGCCATGTTGCTGATATATAAAGTAGAGGCCTGATATTTAGCCCTTATTCATTACTTTTATTTAAGCCTGTCAAGAATATAGTACTTAGTTTCCATCCATCTTCTAACAATTTATCTTTGCCAGTGTAATGGGGATGTTATAGAGAATTGTGTTTTTAGAACCTCATTTATGAATTAGCGCAGCGCAACACAAGTTTGAGATGTATAAGATTTACAAGATTATGATCTTGTGATTTGTGTCCATTTTTATCCATACTTACCACTGTACTTGTATTGTTTATTCATAAGCAGCTTTCAAACTGAAGCTGATTTGCCAGATACATAAATGTAAATACAGCTTCTCTGAATAGACCTGCCACTTGTGACACATCAACAACACACTACTAAGCAAGATATGTTGGTCCAGGGAATAACTCATTAATTTCGTCGCAATAGACCAAATGTAAGCTTTAGCTTAGTATTCTAATCCGCTTTGAAACTGTGATGAAAACAATGGGTGCAGATGTAATAAGAGATCAACTGGAATAACTGGCAGCAGGAACTTTTCTCTAGAACACTTGGAGAGACCTAGGTATGTTATGACTAACTGTTGCATTACAGAACTCCCTCTCCAAAAAAGAAGATAAGTCAAATGCAGAAACAAAAAAAAAAAAAATTAAGAACAGGAACGTTTGCAAGTACTTAGGCAGTGTGAACTGTGTATATTTAGTTCTTTGAGGACATAGAGCGAGAGGTCAACACCTTGCTTAAGCAGCATGCTCTTATTTACTGGAAGAATGGTGAGCACTCATTACAGTATAGGGTAAGAAGAAGACAGGAAGAAAGCTATCACGTGTTTGAAAAAGATTGAGAAGAAGTTATGCATTAAGGCATACTGCAGTGCTCTCCTAAGATATTAAAAGCAAATTTCTGTATGAAAGAGATCCATAAGCGAATATTCAAAAAAGAATATGGTAAATAGTTCACACTTAAAGTCATTTGGATCAGAAACCAGATGGAGTAGTGGTGTGAGCTGTCTGTGTATGAGACTTTATGATGAACCAGGCCTATATGTTGCCTGCGTCCAGAGTATTAATAATGGAGATATAGGATATAGTAGCAGCCCCGATTCTGTCACCCTTCATCTCCAGCACAAAGGAAAGCAGGCGAGCTATGAAAAGATTACAACTTCCTGAAATATACATGAATAAATCAACAGGGCCTGGCAGCAGTGCTATGTGAGATTCAATTATTCAAACCATCCGTAAGCCTCTGTTTTGGGGCTTCTCTCTCTTTCTCTATCTCTCGCTCACTCTCTCGCTCTCTCTCCCTCTCTTCCCTCTGTCTCCACTACCTTTCGGGCTCCTGCGTATCTACGCAAACTTGCTCACTCATTTGCTTTTGCCCGCCGTTTCCTTTCCTGCCCTCGTGACAGTTTCTGTTTGAGGGACAGATAAGCTGGGGAGAGGTTGGGTCAGGTAGACTCCTGGTTTTGAAGAAGCAAGGTACAAAAATGTTGGTGACACAGATGCCACAGACAGACAGTTTAAAGCAGCAATCTGTGTTTTTTTTTGTTTTTTTTCCAGAAAAACAGCCAATTCAACATTCAGCCTATGTGGTTGTGACATTCCCATGAAAAACCAATGGCAATACTAAGCTGATATGTAAAAAAATAACTTGCTTCATTTCTGGTTCCTTTTGTTATCTCACATATGTTCTCCTGGTGCCACTTAATTTTTCCTTGCCTAAGTTGAACAAACATTTATTGTCTCTAAAAACAAGAGTTATGAATCATAACAGAAAATAAAATGCATGACTGCCCTAAAACTAGGTTTGAGAGAAAAAACTTCAGTTATCAGCACAATATACAATTAAACGGCCAAATGAAAGTTAATTAAATCAGTTCACGTATTTTGGATCACAGTGCATGTACATCTATTCTTTGCCTGTATTTCAGTCTTCATCAAATAAGAATTACCTACTGCTTTCACTCTTAGCACTAACATACAAGACAGGCTGTGGCTTTTGGAAGGTCACTTAATAGAGGAAATGAATCTAAATTCCCATAAATCACTAAACTTTCTCCCTCTTTGCCTCCTCCTTTTTCCCCCTTCTGACCACTTAGGTAAAGAAGGAAAACAGGGCAAGCCAACTTAAAAAAGAAAAATTCCTACAGTACTGGCCTAAAACAGAAAAAACCCAACAATAAAGCTACAAGTCTCAGTTACAAAAGTATGCAACTGAATGTGAGAAGACTTTGACAATGTTAGAAAAGTTTCAAGTGCAATATACAGAAAAGTACAGATTCACTACTGTTTTTATGCAAATAAAGCACTTTTGATGATTGGATTAGTGCCTCTGTATTAATACTGTTTTTATTAAGGCCGTGACTTGCAGTTTTGATATGACAGCACAGAAATGCTGGCTTCTTTTTTGGAGGTCATTCTTGATTCCCACCGAGGATGCCAATGTCACTACTGATCTGTGTGCCAACAAAGATACTGAATGGAGGAGAATAAAACCAATACTGGAACTGCAAACATCAGTCTTCCTTTCAGCCAACCTGCACTTTAACTTAGCAAATTGAGGCGCTATAGAATGAAAATGGTTATAGACTTCCTCAGCTGAGAGATGTCCTAGCACTGATGGCAGGATGGGAGAGGAAATTTACTTCTGAATAGGACTGTGCTACAAAACAACTGTCTTTATTCTTATTCAGGGGTCCGTTCCAGATAGCAGGCTTAACAAATCCTACATTCAAACCTGAAATTCTGATTGGAGAAATAAGAGATTTGGGGAATCGACAAATTCTGAAGTTGGACTTTCAGTTTTCTCCAATCAGAATTCAGGTTTAAGTATAGGATATGTTAAATCTGCTTTCCAGAACGGATCCCAGAAGACTGGAATCAGGTTTTCTTTGGCCCCAAGACACATTAACCCCAATTATTAAAAAAAAGGGGAGGCAAAACACCAGCCCTCCACCAGTATGACCCAGCAACTGGGGAGGGACACTGGTCCAAACCCCACCAGTCCTGTTCACTGTTGGCAACAGATGGAGAGATGTAAGCTCTGCTCTCTTGGACCCCCCCCCCCCCATCATCGAAATGAGAAAAAACACTAACTGGGACACAATCCCAGGCAGCCGTCACCCTCAGCATCACATCTTTCAAGCTGACTTATGATCTGCCACTGACACCCAACAGAAATTCACTCCAACATCACCTGGCATTGCTGAAATTAAAACAAATAACAACAATCAGTTTCATATCTTCTCTCTGTAATTGAACACAACTCAGGTCAACCAGTAAAGGGTAGGAAGGAAACATTAAATTCTAGAATGCATCTAAAAGCCTGTGGGCACACTGCTAGTCTATGTCACACACCTCTGATTCTGCGTGGAAACCCTCATGCCTCATGTCACATTAAAGCTTTGAGATCGCTTTTCCAATGTGTCTTCCTCTGCATACTGCCTCTCTTCTCCAAGCCCACCTTGAAATGGTAAGCAAATGTGGGTCCCTCACTTTCTATAAGAATAAGGATTCTCCTTTACAGCGGTAGGACTGCATGGTTTTTTGGTTGGTCTTAATTACATTACATCTCTGCTCAAAACTCAAGAGTCTCTTTCTGGAAACATTTGAAATCTTATGCAATTTTACCCTTCATTCATATTGGATCTTCACTAAAGTGCTTTTATCATACCAAGGGGACACTCCACAACTGGACCAGGGAGCTGTAGAAACCATTTGCATGTATATTTGCATGAATTTGAACACCAAACAAGCCGCTCTTTTCTTTTTATCCATTAGTACTTATTATTCTGCAGCAATTGGAAAAAGCTTATCATTTTAACAGTGGGAAGCTGCTTATATTTCTGTAACTGTACAGCGCATTTTGGAAATATTTATTAACTTTTTTCATTATGTTCTTATATCAATGAAACAGAAAGTATCACACTGTTCTGTGATAAATGTTCTAAAACAAAAAACCTTGGAAAGAAGGTGACAGCAAGCCTGGCGATGGGACAACAGGGCCACACCACAGAGGAAAAAAGCTGGCAAAAAACACGAATTGACTGGAACGGATGTTGCCATAGCAACACGGCCAGGTCTATCCTGACTACCCCCTGAGCCTCATCTGTGCACTGTGACAAGTCTGGGGACAGGATGGATGAAGCGGGCATAAATATTTATCAGACAATTTAAAACGCAGCTTTATTTCTTCATAAAAATTATTAAAGACCTCGTTGGATGGGGCTGAAAAAGACAATGTGAGGAGAAGGCTTTTATGACTATGAGATGGGGCTTGGTACAGCTGTGTGAGAAATCTGCTGGGGAAGAGCATCATCCAAGCGTGTCTGTGAAACCATTTCCAGCTGCTAATCTATTGTAAGACATAGTCAGAAATATAGGCCTATATCACCGCTTCTTTCCATATTAGCAAAAAAAATAAGGTTTTGGAATGACTGATATTAGCATTTTCCCCACTCACTACTACTCCAATTTTGAACTTTTTGTAATGATGAAAGCTCACCATTTATTTTAAATCTGTTCTCTGAAGTATGCCCTTCATACACAATTAAGGATACCCAGTCTCTGAGGCATACTTATGTGATTTGACAGTCTACCTCAACTCATAATTAACTGAATCTGTTATTGGCAATCAAATAACCACATCTATCTTTCACCTGTCAATCAACTACTAATAAAAGTCATCCAGATATCCATCCATCCTTAACGACCCCATTATTTGCAAAACTGTCAAAGCCCTGTCAAGCTGCACAGGAATGTAGGAGAACAGCTACTTTCAAACAGCCACAACTCTCCACTGGACTGTGGTTTAGAGTCAGGCCGCTCCAGGACATTAAGTTCGGTTTTAAGACATTTCTGTGTTACTTAGACCTTATAGTCTGTGTAATTCTCTTCCTCAAAAATAAATCTTTTCCAAAGTCGCAGCTGTCTTGTATTTTACTGTACTAATTTTACCCTGTAGCTTTACAATCCTTCCAGGCCCTGTGCTGTTGAGAGGCATCCCAACATCATGATGCTGGCACCACCATGCTTCATGGTCGGAATGGTGTGTTTTTGGTGGTGCATTCAGTTTGACTTACACTAAACATAGTGTCTCATATGAGGGCCAAGTTTGATCTCAGACTACAGAACCTTCTCCCACTTGTTGTCAGTCTCCCACATGCCTTCTCACAACCTCTGGGCAAGATGTCATATGTGGTTTTTAACAGTAATTTTCCTTTTGCCACCCTCCCAAAGGGTGAGGAACCCAGACAATGGTTGCTGTATGCACAAACTGCTTCAGATCTGTCATAGATCTCTTGGTGGTCTACCTCACTAGTGCCCTCCTTGCATGATCATTCAGTCTTATTTTGAGAACAGTCTGCTGTCCTGTCGAGAGGTGCACGCATGCACAATTGTGCAAAAAAATCTGAGCAAGAATAGCATTGATTGTAGCATATGCGCAATGGCACACAACTGCCCGCAAGGACAGACAAGTTAGCCTGCATATGGTCGCCTCTGTATTTTTGTCCGCACGTGATAAGACGTCCACTAGTGCATGAAGTATGAACTCGCCTTCAGGCCCCAGTCTAGATAATCCTGGGTCACAGATGCTGCTTCTCTACTCTTGGTGTACTTTTCTCTTTGACTTTTCATTCAGGTTAGCGCAAACTCTGACATTTTTGATTAGGAGGCCAAGCAAAAATAATTACAGCTTATAGGATACCAGATGTCTATGAACTTCAGATTCTGAAAATATGTATTATGAACGCAGTACAAGATGACTGATCTGCCAAAATTAGACCAGCTAAGTTGTAAAGTGGATTTATGTTTATTGTTTTATCTTTATCCTCCTTTTCCTTGCTGCTACTTTTATTTGGTGGCCCGTACTAGTTGGATATGGTACACAGAAGAAAACAAGCAGCAGTAAGGTTATTTTTTGTTGGACATTACTAAGAAGTTACCCTCAGTAAGATAAAGGTGGTTTCAACCTGGCTGGTGTCCGTCTGTTATTTACGGGAGTTACCACAGGCCCTGCAAACAATATGCCAAGTTTTAGGCACTTGTGAAAAATGCTGTAAAGTGATGATGCTTTCATAAATAATGTCATAAATAGCTAATTTAGCAGAAAAAGACACCTGAATCAAATTAATATTTGTAATGACCATTCTCTGCCTTTAAAAGGGAATCAATTCTCATATGCATATAGTGTTTTAAGGAACTCGACAGGTAGGTAGTTCCAAACATCTTGGAGATCTAAGTAGTTCTGCTGTGGATTGAGGCTGTCTCAATTGCTTCTGTTACAGCCAAATATGTGAAAATTTGACTCATCAGTCCAGAGCACCTACTAGCAGTTTTGTGCATCCCAGTTAGTGTGTTTTCGTACATAGGTGAGTCACGTGGCTTTGTTTCCACGTCAGAGGTATGGCTTTTGGGCCACAAGTCTTCCACGAAGACTGCTTCTGTACTGTAAATGGATGGTACCAGAGTCTCAATGGCTTCTACTAGGTCAGAGCTGATAGCATCACTGGACATCTTCCCATTGCAAAGGGAAGTCCGCATAATGTGTCTTTCATCTGCTGCACGAAGTTTTGTTGGTCAACAGTTTTGCTTCTCAACGTTGGCTGTTTCTTTGTGCTTCTGCAGTGGAGTTTGGACAACACATCTGGAAACACCTGTCTGGTGTCTGAAATTTAGCTAGTTTCAACCTGCATATTATATTGTTGATCATTATCATTTGTTAGGTATAATATTTTAATCATGCACTTGACTAAAGTCTTCAAAATCTTGACTGTGCAATTGTACCTAGGAGAACCGATGCTGTATGAAAGGAAAGGATGGTTGCACCAACTATTGAATTACTCTGGTTTTTTATATTTTTTTCTGTTTCTGCACTATTTATGTTAACTGATAAATGAAAACTATTACATTATTTTTACATTGTTGTGTTTTTTCACAAAAATGTTAACTTTTTTTTTAAAAGCATCCTCATTTTACAGGATGTTTTCACAAGTGCCTAAAGTTTTTGCACAGTACTGTACATCATACGAATGTTAATAAAGGAATATTCATGACAGGATTTACAGCCCGACTGATTACATGAATAAAGCAATTAACATATAAAAACCCAGTTAAGATAGCTGAAAATGCAGTTTCATTTCAGTTATAGGAATATGAACTATAAGACTGCATACATTACCATATTGAATTAAGAAGCCGCGTAGCAAAAAGCCATAACACTATTCTGCCACAAAATGTGAGTGAGCTTTCTAGGCTCGCCCATGGCCGTGTCATCCTTCCATAGTCCACCCTCTACTCTAGATTTTATTATCTCATTTTATCATCTCATCCCGACCTGAAGCAGCAGCTTATTAAGTCTAAATATAGACTTATGGACACATTATAAGTAAGCTTCTAACATCTCCCCGCAATGCCAAAACTACATGCGTAAAGGATTTCATTTTGCCCAATTCACCCAATTGTAATTTATTTTGGCAAAGCTTACTGATATTAATAAAAAGTACATAAAAGGACACATGAAAAAAGGATTTGATTTTATCTGTATCAACTAATGCAATGTTTTAATTATGTTAATACCCACGAAGAGATATCCATAACATTTGTTCCATAGGTATTCATAAATTCGTATGCAATGATTAACGCCACTTTCTCCATGGGCTACTAAACACATAGCAATGCCAACACATAATTATGTTTACTGGGGAGATTTCACACCTTTATCTTCCCCACTCCTAGCCATAACATCTTTTTTATTTTGCAAAATTTTCTTTGAAAAAGAGATTTATTTTGTTCATAGTTAAATTTCAAGACCCACTTCTCACTTAAAAATAAACGCACCTCAACAACCATGGGCTGCATAGTACAGCTGCTTTTTAGAATGCAGTACTCATGAAGTGACTTCGCGTCGACACACATCGATATCGCTGAGTGACTTTGCCCAGTGCCTTGGGAAATGTGCAATGACTGTGCCTAACATTAAAGATAACTCCTCAAGATTCATGACTAGAACTGCAAAATATCACCTCACACAGCCTCAGAACAAAGCAGCACACATGACATCATGTGTGATCACGTGTAATCATCATGTGCATAGATATGCTAGTTTAGATGCAAACACAAAGCCGAGCGAGTACGCTGAAGTGTAGCTTCTCTTTCCACGTACAGGATGGCACTGAAGAGCCTAATGACACAAGTCGTCATACATCGAAAGCAAAGTGTCAACTCTCCGGAATATAGAATGGTGGTTGCCAATTACTTTTGTCAGTTACAACCTACTTCACAGGAAATCGTGCACAACGGAGGTCTGTTACAGGGATATCCATAGTCTTACAATCACTGACAAGACCCTCAACCTGCTGCTGTTGATACTCTTTCAGTCTCTGTGCCCTATAACCACAGCTTTTAGCATCACAAAGCTCAAATGTGATCAATGGTGTTTTTGTTGCTGTTTTCCCTGTTAAAATTCCCTCCTAACTCCCCACCTTTGCCACCCCCTGTCCTTCTGACACCTACAATTTCATTATGCAAATATAGCAGACACAAGGCTCTCTGGAGTAGAGTTAAAGTCTGAATGCAAAGCAGCTTGTATTTGTTCTCTTTCAATTACAGGACCATTAAACTATATCATTACAGGCAAAGAGAAACAGCAATTCTGCTGATTTCATCAACATTCTCTAGCATATTTCTTTTTTATACTTCCTGGTCGTTTTCAGACTAGAACCATATTGCACTGCTAAACTCAATAAAAGATATAACTTAAAATCCTCATATGAATAGTTCACAGAATGTCTGACACAGGTTTATTCCTTATCAGGGCCAATAGTAGAATGGCAGTAACTGAAGGCCTCTTTTAAAGGTAAAGCACCTTATCATAACTGTGTGCAACAGACCAGAGCACATATTAAATAAGCTAGTAAAAGATTTAAATTTATTTATGTAGCAGATGCTTTTGTCCAAAGCACTGTACAAGTGAGGGAAGCTTAGGGTCAAAGAGCATCCCTGGAACACTTGGGGGAAAAATGGTCTTGCTCAAGGGCCTAAACGTGGCATGAATACTCTGCCAGCTACAGGATTCGAAGCTATGATCTTCCGAATATGGGCACAGATCACGGACCTTCTGAGCTTCTAACTGCCCCCAACAAAGTGGCAGGGACGCTATGTACAATCGACCAAGACCATCTGGATCCCTCTACAAAACTACATAGATTACTTCAGGGAACTTCACAGCATTAACTAAACTGACCTAGTGATTCTTGAAAAAAATGTACATGTTAAAACATAATAATCGGGACTATTTGGGGAAACCAAATATTTAACTAAGGTAACCTGAGTTTCTCTGGGAAGCTCTACATAAAAATAGGATTGCTCTAGATTTGTCAGACAAGGGCAAACTGGACCTTCAGGGAAACCGTACACCTGAGACCTGGATGGTCTGCATCAATCATGATGCTGAAGAAGGCAAACTGTGCAGGAGGGTAAGCTTACACCTAGCTTTCAGCTATATCCCAGACACCCATGAATCAGAGGCTAAGATTTAGGTCACTATAACAACGAGGAGAGACTCGCACAAGCTTTGAACTTTTCCTATTGGAATATGTCAGTCTTGCGAACAAAAGATGTCAGAATTTTAGCCTGAAGTACTGAGCTCAATCAATAACTCCACGGTGCAAAATTAAGATGTCACAGTATAGTTTACTCGTGTCCAACTGCATATGCTTACTGGACAGCAATGACAGAATACGCTTCTCTATACTGGATCCTTCCTCCTTCAAAGGTTCAGACCGTGAAGTAGAATACTGTCAAAAAAGTCAATATCACGATTGCTAAAAACCAAAGAAGCCACCTTTAGAATCAGTTCTGTATTTTAGCTGTTCATGACTTAAGGCCACCTTAGTGTGAAGGTGCGGAGTATGATATTACTTACAGTGTAAGTATATACTATACCTTCACAAATGACTTTGCTCAAAGTTACTGAACTTATCCTATATTTGTCAATAAGTGCTACATAACTCAAACACACATTAAACTATGGCATAAATTAGATTACCTTCATACAGTTTTGAGAGACAGCACACCTCGACCTAGCTATCAGTTTGCTGAAGATGTCACTGAATTCATCAGCTGTAATACGATCTAGCAAATGTGATTATATCACTACTCTCTCTGTCTCAGCAGGAATAATCCATCTACCTAGTGGTTCACTTCTATATTTACTCTACTGTCTTGTGTCCACCTTCATGGGATGCAAAAATTACCCTGGGTGAACACATAGACACTGTAACCTCATGTATTAGTTTCTGTGAGGAGAGCTGCATACCCAACAGGACCCTGGTCAAGTTCAAAAAAAACAAGCCATCGTTCTCGGTAGAGCTCAGACAGCTATGCCAATCCAAGAATGAAGCCTACAGGAGTGGTGACAAGGACCTTTACAAGCAGGCCAAGTAAATACTGAAGAAAGGAATCAGAGCAGCCAAGCAAAGCTACATTGAGAAGCTTAGAAGTAAACTCTCAGCTAATGACCCTTCTTCTGTGTGAAAATATCTACAGGAAATCATCAACTATAAAAGTAATACCCCACACTCGATGGACAACCAGCAACTGAACAATAAGCTCAACAAATTCTACCACAGGTCTAAAAGGAATAAGCCCAATTTGAACTCCCCATCCTACCCCCCACATCTTGAGCCAGGACAGTCATCTAGTCACCCCCCGTCTACTATTACCAGCATCGATAACAAAAGTACCTGTCGAAGTATGAAAACTCTTCAACAGACAGAAGTGCTGGAAGGCATCAGGACCTGATACCGTCTCTCCCTCCACCCTCAAGCACTGTGCTGCACAATTAGCACCTGTCTTTACAGACATCTTCAATCAATATCTGCAGGAATTCATTGTGCCTTCCTGCCTAAAATGCTCCACAATAGTCCCTGTCAAAGCCGATCACTGAACTAAACAAAGTACAGGCCAGTCGCGCTAACCTTTTTAGTCATGAAGGTTTTGAAGGACATGTGCTAGCTCATCTGAAAAAATTCACCGACCCCCTACAGTTCACATACAGGGCAAATAGGTCAGCTGACAATGCAGTCAACCTACAGCAGGCCTTCATTTTATCCTCCAGCATTTGGACCGCTAGCAGTGTTATGCTAGAATAGTAGTTGTGGATTTCAGCTCAGCATTTAACACCACTGTCCCATAGCTCCTCCAATCCGAGCTTACCCAGCTGACCGTATCAGAACCTCTGTGTCTGCGGATCACCAACTTCCTGTCAGACCGGAGGGAGCAAGTAAAGCTGGCAAACACACCTCCCACTCCCTGACCCTCAGCACTGGACTACCACAACACCACAAAAATAGTGGAGATGATTGTGGACTTCCGGAAGTCCACCCCACCTCTCCCCCCACTCACCATCAACAGTATGGCTGTCACTACTGTGGAGTCCATTGAGTTCCTTGAAACTCAAGTGGCAGAGCAACATCAACTCTAAAGTGAAACGGGGACAGCAGAGCATATTCTTGGTGTGGTAGCTAAGGAATCTCCACTTGCCATGGACTTTGCTGGTTCAATTTTACACAGCCGTCATTGAATCGAAACTGACCTTCTCCATCACAGTCTGGTTCATCTCAGCTACCAAGCAAGACATCCAGAGGCTGCAGCA
Organism: Gymnarchus niloticus; assembly: GCA_009936485.2. NCBI lineage: Eukaryota > Metazoa > Chordata > Actinopteri > Osteoglossiformes > Gymnarchidae > Gymnarchus > Gymnarchus niloticus. Next base: position 100,722 of record JAACJT020000056.1, read on the forward strand.
TTTTGACTACAGCTGAGAAAATCATTGGCTGCAACCTCCCCCTGACTGAAGCACTCTACTCCTCAAGAACCAAGAACCATCATCAGCTTGATGCCTCAGAGACTGTGGGGCACCTGCACCAGTTTAGGTTACAGTGTTAAACAAGGCTCACAGCATCAATTACCTAATCGCAAAATATGCAAAATTCAATTCCTAAGTGCTTAGTTCTGACTGTTTAGGATTTCTCAATGTACAACATCCTTGCCACTAGAAAAATGAGAGTGCAATGACATTAATTAAAAAATATTTAAGATAATAGACTGGTAATTAATTATTCCTGCTGCTCATTGAGTCAGTCTCTCAGTCATAAAGACGGAGAGGTCTGAACACATAATTGGAGTAGACGTTTATCACAAAAAGTATGTGACCAGGATTACATGTGCTGTCTTCCTATCATAATGCTTTTTTCTGGGCAACTTGCCATCAGGCACACACTTTATTATCACTGTTTATTTTTGTACATGCTTGTATCCAAAGTGAATAGTACAGAAAAGAAATTACAGCAAACATCCAGCCTATTTACTGAGGGACATGCTAAAAGCTACGACAGAAGTAGTTGTTCTGCCACTTTTTATACATCGCAGAAACATTAGAACAAAACACACAAGCCCTCATTTTCAGCACTGAGATAGGAGAAGGACAGCTGATGTCTCCTGTATTCCCCAGCATTTGGAACTCAATTCAGCCAGTGACTACTGGGTTTACGAACCACAAATCATCCGTTTATGTCTAAATCCACTTAAACGTATCCATTCACTGGCTTTTAGCTAAGCGTTTTTAACGTTTACCCTGAATTAGTCACAAGAAAGTGCCACTAAAGTAGACACTTTAACACCCACTCCAATCGTAAGAACTTTTTGTGGTCTGCAAATCTACTGACCGTTCTCATCCAAGTAACTTACATGGCTGAATGGTAGGACACATGCAAGTAAAAATACACAAAGAAATAGCCTTAGCAATGATATAAACAATAAGTCTGGCAATAACCCATATTTATTGCCATTCGACCGGTCTGCTACATCTAACATGTTCCACAAAAGTGACGTACACTGCCCGGCCAAAAAAAAAAAAAAAAAGTCGCACACCTTAATGTCATTTGATCGCTTTCAGTATTAGTTATGGCATGCCGTCATCTTGGCAATGTTTCAACAAGCTTATGCAATGACTCAACGATTATTTTCATTGGGGTTAAGGTCAGGGCGCATAAAGGCTCATTTTCACACATGATTTGGCCACCACAGAGTCCTGACCTTAACACCACTGCAAGCCTTTGGGATGTGATAGTGAAGACTGAATGGAGTGGCTTGACTCTCCCATCATCGGTACAAGATCTCAGGAAAAAAAACTGGTGCAAATGTGGACAAAAATAAACATGGAGTCATTGCATAAGCTTGTCAAAACAATGCCAAGATGAATGTACGCCATAATCAAAACTAAAAATGGTCCAATGAAATTAATGAAGTGTGCGACTTACTTTTTGGCCAGGCACTGTATGTATTTTGGCATGGTTTACTGTATCGACACAGGGTTTGGTTTGTAGCCTTTACTTGACCCTGGAAATGCTTGCACAAGGTCTTTGGTGAAAACATGCAAATTTCAATACAAAAGGAAGTAAGGTGGAAATAAAACATGTTTACCCAATCAGGTTTATGTAAACAAATATTCCGCAGTTTCAACTGCATTAGACGTACAACAGATTAACTGAAATATGTTTAGTTTACTTTGCTGCAAAAAATCACTTATGAGAAACTGCAATGTTTGCAAGACTTACCACAGTTGACTAAGAATGGAAAGTCCACCAGTTAACCATCTTAAGCTAATCTTGCATAAACTGTAGTGTTGTCGTAATACAGCAAGCTATAGGCCTAATTATCCTCAAATGAATGATACTGAGTCTTCAAATGAATTCAGTACATTTTTTAGCAAGCAACAGAATTTTTCGCCAAGAGATGCTTTTGGCAGCAGTCATATACTATAGAATCCAAGTGTGGGACTGAAATGCTGTTTGTGAGAAAGCAATGACTATCTGGAAAGGGCACAGTTATGCCTGATGCAGGTGTTTGCTGCCTTTTATATAAATCTGTCATTTTCCGAATAAGAAATTCAAGTACTAAAGGAAAGCAGAAGCTACTGGCTCCCTGTCATTCATTTTAACTGGAAACATGAATGTGTTCTGGTAGTGTAATCCCTCTATAACACTTATCTGACTCTTTAGACTTTAGGTGCCAGCTGCACTGAATGAGGGCAGCACTATGAGAGAATGGGTGTAATTCTCCAACTGGCATATTAAATTAATGCACAAAATCAGGAAACTGACCTGCTCACTTGTCTAAGGCCCCTAATGTCTCAGGGCAATGCCTCAAAGGGCTGGACAAGCAGAGATTACCAGAGAAGGCACAAAGTCAACACATGGCATACTCATCTTCATTGAAGTAATTCGAGTGAAATTCTCAAACTCTGGTTAGCGAAACAGCCACAGCTCGGAGATCAATACCCGATCACGTGCAGAGATTAATAAAGAATGCTTTGCTGCTCCTGTGCCCTGACTTGGGACTCTCAAAACCCTGTCGTGAATCTTTTCTCATTAAATTTACATCTATGAGAAGAAAGTAGCTAGTAGGGAACTGCATAAAGTTTGGATGAAGAATGTAATGCTAATGTAATGTTAAGGACTTTTTCTCTACATTCCTTACCTCAGATTAGTACAGAGAAGAAATGCACAAATGTACCAGCATGATGATTAAGGTTCAGTTTATACAGAAACAATGCATCAAACACAAGACAGTAGACACTCATTCTACAAAGATAATGATGGTTAGCGATTTACGAATGAAGTTTATTTATTTATCTATTTTTAATCAACCAGCATCAAACTTCTCTGCATCATATTCACAGCGACACAGAGCTGGTGACAATGTGATTTTGGGAGTCCCAACATTGCCCTCCCTAGGATGCACTCCAGGGTTCTTCTGCAAATTTACCATAACACTAGTGCTATCAGTATGGCCAAGGCTGATCCAGCTATACTTGACGCATCAAGGGGATGCTTTCATTTACCAGCTACAAATTTGATGCAATGTCATGCCTGTGTCTGAAGGCTGCGGATCTGCCAACTTTGCCAGAACAAAGTGGCGCATGTTTAGATGCCACTGGAACAAAGGGAAAGGGTGGTAGACCACAGTTAGTAGGCTGCTTATGAATGAAAGGGAGCTGAGCTGAAGTCTTAGTAGGGAGACAAAGAGTCCAAACCAAAGGACAGGATATCCCTTTATTCACACTGCCGTTAAAGTGGAATGACCAACAAAACACCTTATCTGTCTAATAAAATGACTGAATGATATTTCTGCTAAAGAGAAATCACACAAAAAGAATTACTTACCATCAGGTGTTTGAGCTTGGAAGTTAACTGGTTTGTCTAGAAAATGGACACAAAAAAATAGCATTACATTACAATCAGCTCAGAGTACAGGAGCACGATTCTGAATGAAGTGAAATTCCACGTTCACACTGTGTATACGGTACAAAAAATAGCATGCAGAAATTATTGTGCCCACAAACAAATTTTGCGATGAAAATTAATGAAAGATGAGAAATGAGCTATCCTTTAAGGTATCTTCTAACCACTTATCCTGATTATGGGGGGCCTGGAGCTTATCCTAAGCAGCACAGGGCCTGGTGTTCATCTTGAACGTGATGCCAATCCATCACTGGGCACAAAGCCTTCATGCACACACCCACACTGAGCAATTTAGAGATGCCAGGTCGATTAACTGCAAGTTTCTGGACTGCACGAGCAAACTGGGGTACCCACATGACACAGAGAATATACAAACTGCACATAGAGTAAAGAATTCGAACCCCAAACCATGAAGGTGAGAGGCAATAGTATTACCCGCTGAGTCACTATACTACATAGAAACACTTTACAATTTACCAGCTTCAATTGTATTTCATATTACGATATGAGAAGTGTTACAGGAATGCACAAAATGAAGATACAAATTTGCCCTTGTCTACTCACTCATTACATGTAAAGGCACGCTAAAGTCTGACCATAATTCCATGAATTCCACTCAGTGCTTTTCTTTCCTACCTCAGTTACACTGGCTAAAGTCGAGCCATGGGCAAGGAGGGGAGAGGAAGTGTGAATGAGTGCTTCAGGAAAGATTAGGAGCTGACGGACTGCTCTCTCACCACCAAAGATTAGCTTCCATTTTTCACCTCCCCGGAGAGACTTGATCTCCCACTCACGTTCCGCACATTCTATCACCTCTCAATTTCCAAGGCAGGATGGAATTTATCTACATTTATATTTCAACCGAATGTAGTCGGTTGCAACCCTAACAGCTCAACGTCATGGCTTGGTTGTAAATAAGATTTGTTGTGCAGCCTTGATCAAGGAACAAAGACGCAAAACTTGTGTTTTAATGCCCTTTAATCAATATCTTCTACAATGATGTCTCAGTGGCCTGTAGGACAGCACTCAGACTATGTGACTGTGTAAGTCTTCTACTTCAGTTTCCTTGAACAAAGTGAACTCTTGCACTATCAGCAACTCCATCCTGACGAGCCTTGTGGGGCAGAACAATGTGTTGGTGGACACATTTGTTATGCTCCTCAAAATGGAAATCACTTATGAGCAAAAGTGAATGCACAGATTCACAAAAATCCATTTCCTGCAGGCATGGAAAAGCTACACCAATAAAGTGACAGAACTGTGTATAAGCATTCTTGTTCCAAATTTGCATGACAAATCAATTAATAGCCTGCTTTTGAACTTAGATGCAACAACAACAACGTAGCTAGGAACAATTTAAGAGTAAATTTCACAGAGGGCTTCTCTCTGAGTCCCATAGAAGCGATCCACTGCATTGAAGGCTACCGAATGGAGAGAATTTTCTGAGCGGATCACAAATTTTGAAGAAACGTGAGAAAGTGACCTGCTGTGAGATAAATCACGATGTTGATATGAAACCCATTGGTTTTTGAGGGAAAATACACATAACACAAGAGACATATCCATTATAGACATGTTCTAGGTTATCCCTGTTCTGCAAACTGAACACACAAAATCATTCACAAAACTGTTAATGACAATATCCTTGCAGTATACTTGCATGTATATTTGTTTTTCTGTAGGAAATATGTCAGAAGATAAGTCATGCTATTTGACAAAGTCATTCAAAAGACTAAAGTTCATGGGTAACACCTTCCATCTATGAAGACTTGTATATCGGTAATATTTAATGGACCTTAAATTTCTCTCTCTCCCTCACACACAAACACACACACGAATGGTCACTTGTTTACGTTCAAGAACACATTCACTTACAAACGCCCATACTGACACACAGCAAATGTACAAAAACACATTTTCTTTCTTGTACAGATACATATCCATACACATAAGCGCAACCCCATAAATCCAAAATTCAGTCAACTACAAGCACATGCACGCACACGCACTTGGTAAGATAGACACCTACAGTTGTTCAGAAAGAGAAGCACAGCAAAGCCAAGCGTGGAGGTTGCTAGTAGAATCAGGCAGATGTTGCAAGGGATCATGAAGTACCGTACCACCAGTGACACTTTGTGTTGGTACATTCTGTCCCGCTCTGGGAGTGGAATGGAGTATTGGCAGCTACTCATCCTGTACCCCAAACCCTGTCTTAGACGGGGGTGGGCACAGGAAACACGATCACAGGAATGAAGGTGCTTATCAAGAAAAGTCCAAATTAAGCTCAAATGCCAACAGCATGCATTATCCTTCCAACAATCCTCTTCAACGGATGTTTAAAAAGGCGTATTCCATTTTCCAAGCAATGTAGCCCAATCAGTAATTGCATCCATAATGTGAGAGGAGAAGGGGGTATTCCACTATCTCCAGCAGAATGGCCCTCACGCTTTCCAGGGAAACTGCAGTGATGGTGAAGAGATGATAATTACATCAGCTGTCAGTGCAGTACCCTCCCTGGCCAGTGGTATCAAAGGCTAGCCACCCCCTGGTGCCTGCCACGGGAGTTCCAGTTGGTGTTCATGGTGAAAGTGAAAAACTTCAATCTGCTCACCCAGGAAAATCGTAACCCAGGAAAGCACAAGGATTAAAAAACGTCAATGGAGGCGAGTCTGTTACGAGAGGCTGACGAGGCAGTTGGAAAGAGTGTTCTGTAGTCTTCCAGTGCTCCCCATCATCTCCTATCATCTCTCCCCCATATTGGGGTCACAAATTCCCACTTGAGCAGCCTTGCAATGCCATGTGTCCAGAGTTCCTGGGGGTCTCCTTGCAGCAGAACATACTGGGAGCTTGCACTGGGTATCCAAACACGTGTGGAGGACTGGCTATGCTTATCCACCTCAAGGGGTCTTGCTCAGGGTTCCTCAAGCCAGAAAAAGAATTTATGAGGCAATGTTCAACAATGGATTAGGGTTACTGATGAGTAATTAACAGATGGACAGGAAGCAGCTGCCAGAGACTGGCTGAAACCACAAGTGCACAGTCTCCACCCGTTTCTCCTCCCCCCTCTCCTCCACTCCCAGCCGCCAACACCCACCCCCCTACAAGGAAACAGGGCACCTGTAAGCTGGAACGACAGACTGGCCGGATCTCTTCAGAGCAGCTGCTGTACCAAATGCTGCATGGCAGCACTTCGGATAAGAAAAACCAAATAAAACTGGGGCAAAAGAAAAGACTGGGCAGTACACGGCTGAAAAAATGTAAGAAAAATAGCAGGTCTGAAAATTGATTTCTCTCCTTTGTATCCTGTCAACTTCTGCTGACAAACTCCCACAACAAAAGGCAACAGCTTCTCTTTGTCCCCTTAAAGAAGTCAGATGATCATTTTTCTTTCAAATGGGGCTCATTCAGCCCTTTGCAGTTCTTTTTGGGAGGTTCTCGGTGGGGCCACCTCTTGAGCGTCAGTGACCGTCTGGCTATCTGAGGCTTCACCTCACCATCCTGCCCAGCCTCAGAGGACCAGCTCCTTGTTTTCCCAGCGGCAGGTTGGCGCCCGACGTCGATGCTCCGCTCCCCAGTCGGCCAGCGAGAGTGTGTGCATGGTATGGAGTGAGAGAAAAAGGCAGAGAAAGACAGAGAGAGAGAGGGAGGGAGAGAGAGCGTGAGAGAGAGAGAGAGCGCGAGTTAGAGGTGCTGAGACCAGCTCTGTATACTCTGGGAGAGAACATGTCTCTGTCTCCACTACATGGCAGAATCAGAGCTGCTCCACACCTCAACCAGCAGAGACAGGGATGGGTCGAGTGCTAGGAGATGATTCTGACAAAGAAGAGAAGGGCATAGGGCTGAAAAAAGAGAGTAAGCATCTGGGAATACTTCTTAGGAGGGTGGGGGAAGTGACAGTATGAACACAAAGGAACCATCACACCAAGAGACACCAAGACTCTGTGCTGTTTTCAGGCAATAAACACCAGCCGTGAACTGGATGCTACTAATTGGTTTAATGTGCAAGCCTCATATTTCATTATGAGGGAAAAAGAAAGATATGGAGTGACATGAAGTCAGGGATTTCCTCCCCCAGCCCCACTGAGAGTATGAACTCCCCTTTCTGCTCAAACAAATCATGTAACAACGTTTCTTTTAGGGCTCCTCCCTGCACCCCTATTCTCAAGCCAACATAGTAACTAAAGCTAATTCAGTTCCTCGGAATCTTAGACACTTCACACATTACAGACCAGTGAATCTTTTTACAATACACTGGTTCTTGACATCTATCTTCACAAACCCCCCACCCCCCACCTGTCATTACAAACAGGACAAAATGAAAATGAATATTCAGTAAAACTGGCAAGTGATCAAAGAAGAGAGGAAAAACAACAAGCACCTGCACATAATTTCACACTCTGGTTAAAATATATTATGATCTTAAACTTGTAATGAGGTTAACATTATGACAGGCTTTCATATTCTGCACAAGTCTTTTAAGACATGGTTACACGGCCATGCAGACATACACCCACGCTATGCTTATCGTCTCTCTATTGCATGTTTTACAAATGATCAGAAATGAGAAAAACAGAATGTAGGGTCTGAGGAAAGCACTAAAAAGGAACGCAACCCACAACAAAGACCACAAATCATTTTAAGCTTCTAAAACATAACATGAATAATAATTTCCTCAAATCTTCATTGATAGATTTTCATCTGTCATATAGCTAATAGGTTAACGTCTCTTTAATCATAATTCTCCATTGCAGTTTTTAAGTCCAGAATCAAAAGGCAAACATTTTATCCACTAATGAATGAGCCAAATATTAAGATGAATTAACATAACATGTAACAATAACACAAGGATAGCACAGCAAATAACTCAGCCTGGAACATACACAGCACTTGAGTTGAACAGATGTTTGCTCACCTGACACTAGCTCTGTAAATCACAGTCTAAAGGAACACACTGGTGGGACAATATGGCAAAAATCTAACCATCCAATCCACCATCACTGCACATATTCCCTTCCATCCAAATCAAAGTAATCAGACTAATTGGACACGTGCTGATTACGAGTATATTCACAGCCTCCTTGACTAATTAAGCTAATTTGACTTGTACTGGCTTAATAATAGTAAGTAAATGAAAGTATCAGTGTAGGAAAAACATGTTTTGTTTCTTTCTTGAAAGTGGAATCAGATAATAATTAACCGAATGCAAACCTTGAAACTTTACGTGGCATTGTTACTCATTTGTTCATTTGTTTAATCATCCCATAGTTAGCTGCACTCGCTATATGAGGACTAGAGAAGGGACACCACAAACAATCAGGCAATGGTGACACTCTGCCCACATTAGGCGCTACACACAGCCACAGTGCACCTGAAGTCACAGAACTGTGTCGTCGATTTCCAGCTTGGCTGCATCCAGACAGGTCTTGGGGTGTGGGGGCATTTGCGAGTCACCCAAAGCCTGGGAACTCTTTAAGAAGATCAGTACCAGTATGTAAACCTCATCCCTGAACAAAGACAGACAAGAGGACCAGGATGATATTAGCTAATGACCAGCCACCCTCACCATCCTCAAACACCTCCCTGCCACAGGAGGGGTGTGTGAGCAAGACTGGCACTGAAAACTAACAGAAAGGATGTAAGCATCAGTCATTCATCCATGAGCATGCTTCCCTGCATTTCATCACACTAACAACAACAATCTGAGCATCTAATAGCCTCGATGCTTTGCTGGTTCACTTTGTCCATTCCATTTCTAATCTCTTCTTCTCCCTTAATGGTCCGTAAGACATTAGGCAAACACTGCACAGCGAGATTAGGATTGCTGAGCAACAATAAGTAGCAGGAATGATATACACGTCGAGCACAGGAAAGAAGGTAGAGGACTGCTGAATGGCAGGCTTCTATGTGATATCGTTTCTCCATTGCATTGCCATCTTCACAAGATATAATATCTCCAGAAAGTTGTAGCACTGCTCCATTCCAGGAGCCATCAATACCAAGGACCAAATTCAACTTGTACCCCAAAGTTAAACAGGTCTGATACATGAACTCTTTGCATTATGCAATTTATAAATGTTCCACCTTAGGTCTCAATAGGACTATCTTTTATAATATTTAAGTACACAGGTCAAATTGTTCAATTTTTCTTTTGGTAGAGATTTACCAAGCAGTATTTAGAGGCATCAACCTAAAGTTTACAGCTGTTCTGAGTTTGGCTTACATAATACTTATGCATACTGTATGCAAAAATTATAAATAAGTTAATATTACAAAATATACATGACATGCTAAAGGTTAATGTTCTAGAAATAACTGCACAAGCTACTAGAAAAAAGTGTAACATCCATCTTCCACACCACTTATCCTATGAAAGGTTGCCTGGAGCCTATCCAAGGGGATAAGGTGGAGGACACCCTGAAAGGGGTGCCAACCCATTGCAAGGTACAGTCACACACTACGGGCAATTTAAAAATTCCAAACAGCCTAAACTGCACAGGTGTATTCCAGAAAATGGACTCAACATATTCTATAGTCAAACCTGAATTCTGACTGAAGAAATGCAGGGAGATTCAGTGAATTGACAAATCCTGAAGTTTGGTTTTTAGTTCTCCAATCTGAACTTAGGTTTAAAGAAAGAATTTGTTAAGCCAACTCCTTGGAATACCCACCACGTCTTTGGACCGCAGGAAAAAACCAAGAGTGTCCGGAGGAAATCCACAAAACACACAAAAGCTCCACACACACAAAGCGGAGGTGCAACTCAACACTGCTGACCATGGTGTCACCATGTCCACTGAAATGTGTAACATCGAAAACCAAAACGAATATTGTTCATGTCCTTAAAGGAGATGTGTATAACTATATAAACCTAATCAGTGAAAACAACATAAGAGTGGAATAATGTGAAAGCCAGTTAATCCAAATTGATTACAATCTCAAAAGCATGGGCTGCAACATGAGGCAGTTGTATTACACAGTGCCTTTAAGGTCTGTGAAGTATTGTGTGACGGTCAGCTGTATGGAAGCAACTTGTAAGCACTTGTATGTTCTGCCATTCAAATGGCCAGTTCAGCACAGCAGGAACTTAAACATTCTTCGTCTGTTCTTGTTTTCTTTTTGCTGTTCATTGTCCATAAATCTGCATTGTTGATCATTCACCTTATGACCAAAACATTTATGGAATTACTGTGAATGCAGTAATTCCATAAATGTTCATGAAAGTTTTTTTGAGTCGTTTTGGTTTAAAGATCCACTTTAAACAAGTTAGTCAATTAATCACGTTTTCAAGCATCTTATTTTATCTTGTCTTCTATTTAAAGTATCTTATTTTGAAAAATGTATTGAGTTTTGATAAATAAATATATAAATCTATTTAGTTGTAAATCATGAAATTGCAAGTTGATTCATTCACGACTGATTCACTGCTTTAAACCAATTTGGTGAACTATACATCGACTTCTATTGGACAAGGCCCAGATACATTTGCTGATGTGGTCAATTTCAGATAAATTTTTTCTTTTCTTCCCAGTCTCTTCCTGTGGCCCTACACGTGGCATCCAGTCAAACACGCCCCAAATCTTTTTTAGCTAGTTGTGCCATTGTGCCGATGTGCAGTAGTGGTGTCCATGTGACATTTTGTCTGTGATTATCAAAGACACACCGCCTCTGATTTAATGTCCATGGGAGACATCATGTCACCCCCCCAGTGATCCATTAACAATTCCACAACATCTGTTTTAGAAATGTGAGGCGTATAGAAAACATAGCTCTGATGCCATTGTTTCTATCCTTGGTCATACAGTTAACCCCATTAAGATGCGCAATCCTGCACAAGTGACTTCCAGTAGCCTCTAGCTGGCCATCATTAGAAATGATTTTGACACATTTCATGCAATATTACTCTCTCAGATGGTTTTCTCACCTAAGATAGATCATTACTGCAGAACCCCAAACATGCATCTCATACAGACTTGAATCAGCTGGGTACTTGAAAGAGCACCAAACTTTGTATTCTGCAGTAAGTCACGCAAGTCTCTCAGCGAAACACATTCTTTAAAAACAGCCTGCACTGAGGGACAGAGCCCTCCCAGATCCATTAAAAAGCAACACATTTCTCAGGTTCATTTTCAGCTCCATGCTCTAATTCACTGAAAGCAGGAATGGATACAAGTGCAGAAGGAAGAAACGGCCACAGAGAGAGGCCCCATCAATCCAAAATCAACGCCTGACTGACAGACACAGCACGTGTGAACTTCAATCCCCCTTTCACATACAGAGCAAGGGAGCTCCCCACTCACACAAACCACACATAAGCAGACAAAAACACATCAATGTTGCAGACACAAAGGTGCGTAACCAGGTATACTAGAGTGAGCTCTGCTTTTTTGGGTGATCAAAGCGGGCAGTAAGAAGCCATTAGACTCAAGAAGGCTTTTATCAGCATTTACAATAACAAACTTATCCCTCTCTTTGTCAAGCTCTCTCTGTCAAGATCCTGGACACAGAATATTAATTAGCACAAAACCTCGGTTTTTCAATAGCTATCCAAAGAGAGATGAATTTGAATTATTAATGGTGCCTACAAGGCTTTCAACAAAGAAGATTCTTTCACCAGAGCTTCTCAAACTTCTTTCAATGGTTACCATTCTGCAGAACAGAAGCACTACCAATACAATGAAAAACAGTATGTCCCGAATTCTAATATCATAGACAAGCAAAAGTCGAATGAAAGCATAGCAAAATATATGAAGCTACATCCATTCGTTTTCCAGCTAAAATAAATGAAAAAAATGTATATGATTTCTTCTATAATATTATGATCCACTGTGATGTTATCAATGCAGAGACCGGACACTGAGGGTCAGGGTGAAACATCTGTTCTCGAGGCAGGCGAGGATGAGGTTTGAAGGCAGAACACATATCCCCAGTCCTTTTAGGCCTTTTCATGTGGCAGATATGGGCCGGCAGAGTCGGGGGTAAAGCTCCCAATGGTAGTTGCATTTATTTAGCAAGAAGGCAGGACAAAGACCAAATACAGGGTAGACTGATATAAGGGCGGGACCATTTGGAGCTGCATGGACAGAGAAGACAGTCATTCCCCTTGGCAGAAGGCCATCTCCCTCGTTGACTCCCAACATCCAGGCCTCCCCAGCAGGTCATCCCACATGGGCCCAACAGTCACCCCCATGATGCATGGCTTGATCTTTGATTCTTTATGCTCCCTGAAGGTTGACAGCCGACCGGCTCCAATTATGGCTCCTTCTGCATTCCACACACATTCTGCAGAATGTGGTCCACAATTAAGGAAGCCGAAGGCTATGACGCTGAGGACCAAGTGAACAGGAGGCAATCGGGCACACCCAAATGACCACAGCCTGTAAGGTTCACCTCATCTAGACAGAATCAGATGCTAGACACTTGCTTTCCTACCACCCCATACTACCTCTCCAAACTGAATCGCTAACATCTAACGGAAAACGCAAAGGGAAAACATGGCATCTCCTTACAGAAGAAAAAATCAAAAATGACACCTGTCTGAACTGTTTTCACTTAGTTACAGCATTTCAAAGAAACGTCTTCTGAATAAAATGAGATAAACACTTTGAGTGCAGATTCCCAAATCTCTTACAGAAATCACTTACACAATTTTGCAATATTTGGCTTCAGTAGCCACTCCCTTCAAGAGACTATGCAGACGATTTCCTTTGTAACAACAGTCTAATGGTTTACTACTGCATTACGTAAAGCAGCAGAACATTTTGGGTGGAAAAACAGAAAGTTTCTTGAGTCTAGTCAGGAGAACCCTTAAATGTAACATGTGACACACTCCCATTTTCAGGTAACGATATGAAAGTTTTGTCACAATAATTGTGACCAAAATTATTGTGGCATTCTTAAAATGTACTTAAAATGTTTAAACAGTACAAATACATCCTGAAATTTTTTCAGCACATTTCATTCTTTTTCAGTGAAAAATTAGAGACATTCGCTCAAAAACTTTGGAGAATTGTTGGAGCACTATGTTGACATTGGTTAAATTGGAGTCTGTTTTTACAGTAAAAACCAAAAGTTTGCAAAACAATTGTAAACATATACAGACATGGTAATCGATATATTTTACCACAATTTATCGTGAAACCAGTAACTGTGCTAACACTACTCCCATCAGCCCCATCACATGGTTTGAGGAAGACCCAGGGGTTCAACGCTAATTACCTAATTAACAGCTATAGCTGTGCGGCACCGAATGTAAAATCTGTATTTGTACTTAATCATACTTTCTGAGAACTTTTCTGAAGAGCAGTGTGCAGGCAGTAAAAAATCCAAATGAGAAGAAAGCCATTCCACTTTCACAGGCTATGGCAATCACTCAGGAATAAAATTCACAATCAGCTGTCAGGGATCCAGGCAGGCCTTTGTATTTCTAATCTGATGCAAGGATGAAATCTGCATTCAAACATCAGAGCATCCATAACTGACAAACTGATAAATTGAACCAAAAAGACAGTGTAAAAAGATGGATATGAGTGAAAGCCTGTGGATCATCTCCATCATTGCTCATGGTTCTGCCAAAGGCAGAGCTGACAGAAACATTCAGTAGAATACAAACATGCATCACAGCCACCAATGAGTTAAGATCAGAGGTTATTGGAGATGTAGTTCCAGAGTAACAGCTAGTTTTATGGCTAAAAATCATTTATTTCCCAAGAGAAGGCATCAACTTACTGCAAGTTTGCCAGAGGTTGCCCCCTCCTGCACCATTCCCCCCCACTCACTATCTCACATCAACCCCGCATATACCAACAAATTGCCTGACCTTGACTTTCCTTTACTGGTTAGGGATGCATGTTTATATGCAATATATATGGTAGATATGAAAGAACCTGACATTTAGCTAGCCTGAAGAGAATTCATCTTGCACGTACCATCTGAATGATCAGTCTGGGGAAACTTACACATGTACAACTCACTGTGAAAACATGACAGCACACCTACTGATTCTTATGTACAAGAAGAGGAGGAAATCTGCCAGTTGCCCTAATTGTGAATGAAAGAATAGGCTTTCCATAGCTTCCATACATCAGAAAGGCTGAGCTTACCGCTCATTGACTATAGGAAGTGTAGCTGTCACTTGGCACAGAAAGGTAGAGCTGAGTTTGCACAGAATTAGACTCAAAGCCTGAGGATGGCCAGCGAAGCACAGACAAGGTCAGTGCCAATTTCTGCTCTCTTCACATCCTCTGCCCCATGTCTTATCACTGTACTCATGAATGTAAAGTAGAATAGGGTCAAACCGGGGCAAGATAACAGCAACACTTGTCTGTCTTGAAGTCTTGTAGGTTCTAATACCCACGACCATTCTACCCCACTACAACCCTCCCCACCACTAAAACCATCGGTGGAAGGGAGTGAATGAGGTCTTTCACTCAGCTCCCCTGTGTACCAATCAAATTACCACCAATCAAGTTAAGTTGGCCTCTATTATTTTTTTTTCAGTGGCAGAACACATGGCCAGCTCCTCATAGCCAGACCAGAATTTACCTCATGCTAAATTTTGCGAATTTGGCCAGGACTGACCAGAAGAGCAGGGCCTTCCAACCTTGAAGCTGCTGCCTCCCAAGGTTTTGTCCCAGGGAGTTTTTCCTTACGATTGTCACCTCAGGCTTACACTATCTAGACCTTGGGCCCATGCCTCTGTAAAGTGCTTTGTGACAATGCTCATTGTTAAAATAGCAATGTAAATAAAATAAAATTAAAAATAATAAATATGATTTGTTAGTCTTCCACTGACTCCTTACACAGAGCCACCTGCCAGCCCATTTTGTTAATGGCTTCTCTAAAACAAGTTTGAGAGATGGTAAGAAAAAACACCATGTTACCTCCTCAGTGCCTCTCCAGAAAATGTTATAGTGCAGAAAGTGGAATGAAGGTTTTTTATAGTCCTGGTAATTAGCAGATTACAAGTTTAGTGACTGGCATAAATATTTTATATTCCTTCTGACCAAATACTGTGTTTATGCCCCCTCTCCCCATAGGAGTGGTATGGTGCCAAAATCCAGTCCTCATTCACTTGCAAGAAACCCAGATAAAATCCAATTAACCAGATACGTGACAAACCGCCAAAAGCACCAATTACATCCAAACCACATAACATCTTTTTAATGGACTGCCATCAGCTTAACATTGTTCTCAGAGTTTTCTGCTCAGAAGTTCCACTTCTCCTAATAATGAGATATTACCATCTTTTTAATATTTCTTCTGAAACCAGAAGAGAACATTTTACTTTGAGCACACAATTATTTAGTCCAGCAAATACATAATAATCAAAACTGTCGGATAGTAATATTGTCCTGTTCTATTGCATCCCATTTACATATCACGGGAGTTTCAAAATTTTGCTGAAATACAAATTGCTACGTGTTTACGTTTTCAACTGGGGGATATACCCTGAAGAAACATGTCTTGTCACAAGGGATTATAACCTTGAAATAAAGAACACACATGAATAAAGCCTAAGGCAATTTATAAAACGTATTTTCCTACTTTCATCAGAAATTAGAAATGTCACAGTGAAAATATGCATATTAAATTATGCACTCTTGCTTTGCTTTGTGAAAATAAGTAATATCATTTTCCATATTTAACAGAGGGGATGAATATAAAAAGCCTGCTACTTCATCTAATTATTCTAAATTCTTACATATTCAGGTGCACATACTGGAAGGGTTTAGCTTTAATATTAAAATTCACTGCAGA
Source organism: Gymnarchus niloticus (assembly GCA_009936485.2). Classification (NCBI taxonomy): domain Eukaryota; kingdom Metazoa; phylum Chordata; class Actinopteri; order Osteoglossiformes; family Gymnarchidae; genus Gymnarchus; species Gymnarchus niloticus. The sequence continues at coordinate 116,974 of JAACJT020000056.1, forward strand.
AAATCTAACAGCATCTAACAAAATCTAACTCCATTCAGAATCCTGAAAGACAATCAAATCATTGGAAAAATCTTAGTCAGATTCACATCATTATGAATACCATGTGATTCCTATGTGCTCTCAAATTCTACAGACAAGCTCATGAAACCTGCACAATAAAAAAATTATTCACTATGACAACTCGAAGCACATCAATATACAGTATCTCAGGTAACTTTACAATGATGAAAGCTATCATGAGGCTGGACTTTTCTGAAGAACCATCAGCCACGAAGGAGGCAAAGTGTTTCAAGTGTGATCAGTTTCACTGTCGCTTTTTCTGTGGTCATTCTGTCACACTGTGGACAACTGCAATGTCAGTGTGCAAACAAGTGTAAAGCCTGAACCCTCCTCAGTGTCGTCGCACACAGCAGAAACAGGACCGGTAATTAACATGAGCACGTGGATAATAACGAACGTTGTTTAGAGCTATGAGGCTGTATGAATGTCCTATCTAAACAGCTTAATGCTCCAACCACAGCAGTTTAAAAGGATGTGCTTGGAACCAAACAGCATTAAAGCAGTCTGATCCCAAAGGGGTCACCACGATAATACGTGCAAGTGAGGTACCCAACCTGAACTGTTACAGTAAAATATCAGGGCCAAACCAGACAGATGCATTTAGGAAATCTGGGAAATAACATATGAGACATGAATAATTGAACATCTGGTGTGTGACTGTATTGTAGCAAGGCCTAGTAGACAACCATTGCCAATCCTATCTACCGTCAACTGCTAATGGAGACCTCCATTCCCATGAGGCTGTGCACAGCAGACATGTCTGAAATGATGAGGTAGAAGGTGGTGCAACAGGCACGGTAGGCTATTTCATCTGGACCTTGGGGATCTTAGAGACCATATTCCACAAGGACCCGCTACCCCACTCTGTAAGTGCCTTTGTGAGGGTAGCTGATAAATGGATTGCATGGACCTTGATACAACTCCAAAAAGGTTCCACTTCCTCGGCTCTCATAAATTATGAAAAGGGCCATCAAAATCAGGTGCCCAAAATTACACAGACCTGGTCTTGTCAATTAGCTTTTTGGGTTTTTCTGTGTGTAACTGTATATAAATATTTGATTTTCCGTTACTTCACCTGACAATGCAGCAAATCATGTCTGAGCAAAACACTCAGGCCTAAAGCCCACCACAGATATACAGTAGATAAAACCATAGCTCTCTTCTTTATCAGTCTGGACCCCCAAATGGAACATTCTGGTAGCACAGCTTGAAGAGTCACTGTGCCACAAAAGTTGCGTCATTCAGAGGACTTTGTTACTTCAAACATTTCCATTTGCCATTTGTGAGTAATGAGCCATCACAGTAGCTCAGTGGGTAGCACTACAGCCTCACACCCTGTAGCTCTGTCTTTATTCACATAGACATTTTTTTTGTTCTGACTGCCTTCTGCAGACCAAAAATATGTGGTTAGCCAAAAAGGTGTCTCTGAACTGTGCCTGGTGTACTAGTGTTTACGGCCCGAAATGGACTGGAACAATAACGTGAAAATCAAACTAAATATTCTCTTAACATTCTGCCAAAACAAGTCCAAACTTGATCAACTTCCTTCTGTCCTTAGAAAATTTCCAGAAAAGAGGTGCTAATGTAGCACTTCTGAACTTTTGCAGAAGTCCAGTCACATTTTTTGGGCTGTTGTGTCTTTCCATGACAGAAACCATGCTTTACCTCTGAAGCATTCATTAATATACAAATTTTTTACTGACTTTATCCATAAAAATCTTGAACCTAAGACTTTCAGGGCCGATATGGAGCATTTCAATGATGTTCCTGAAACATCAACAAAATAGAAGTTGTATTGTACAATAAAAGAAACACAAATGACTAGTTACATTTGAAAACAATATATCATTTTAATGAAAAAGTTCAACACCGAAAATCTCACAATTCAGTATTATTGTAAGAAGTTACATGTACAAGAATGTAATATAATAATTTTAATTACTAAAGCTAAGCATTTACTTCTGTAAGGCTCCAAATTCTCTCCTCTAGCTAGTGTATATCACCCTAACAAATGACATAAATTGAGAGCTCCATTGTTGACAGTGAGTGAATACCACCGACAAAGAAAAATTTGTCACATACAAAAATTTACAAAAACTGCTTACATATAAAATAAGGAAAACCTTATTCACAGATCCAGAAAAATAATCAGGAGATAATATGAATACAACTAGGACTGGATGGAATTGCAGGAAGCACATTGTCAGAAATAGTCCATTAGGTGGCAGCAGTCACTGCACATGAATCTCTCAGACGCTGCGATGCTTGACGCACGCAGAGGAAAACCCCAAAGTTTCCTCAGTCTCCTGCACAAATATTGCATCTCAATCCACACAACTGTTTTTAACTAAGACAATTAGCCAGTAGGCCTAATATTCAGGATTCTTTTGCCAGGCTTAAGTTCCAGTTTAACTCACTAAAGAGAAATATATTGTTGAATTAATATGATGAAGTCCTTGATCTGAAATATCCCTTATCACCTATGATCTCACATATACTATTTATAGCTTTAATGATGTTGTGTCTAAGGTTTGGAAACCTGCTGGTGGCCAAAAAAGGGTAATAAAACATAAGGTTTGGGCCTTTAAAAGGCACTAAAGGTTTTAAAAAGCCTATGGGATAGAGTCTGTACTATAAATATATTTAGAAGTACATTTACGGAACTGCACCTTCTCTACGGGACTGTAAATTAGCTAAAAAGGTAAAAACAGACTACTAGCAAAACCAAGTGATTTTCAGCCCTGGGGACACGAGAGGTCTGAACACAGAACTGAAACATGTTCACTTTTGTTCATCAGAGCATGCAGTTACAAGCAATTATGCAGTTAGATTGTGTTATGGGGTGGGAATCTGCACAGACCTCTCGATTCAATATTTCATTTATATTTGCCTACCCATTCAATATGGATTTTGTTTTTTACAGTACTGCAATTCTCAACATATATTGAGATTAATACTACAATTATTGGTGATTTTTTTTATTGAAAAAGAAAATTTCTCTCCAAATCGACATTTTCCTGAGTAAACCAATTAAATGTATATTTTAAAGTATTTTATTGAGCCAACAAGTAAACATCATAACTTTGCATCTATAACAATATGCACTATTAGCATTCTAATTACTAAAACTACACCAGTAAACTGCTATCATGGCAATGACAAGTGCCTAGTTGTATGCATTTCATATTTAACTGGCTATAATAGTTAATCACGTAGTATGGTTTATGTATGTTTATGTATAGTTACATTTCAGTAACAGTAATGTAAATAGGTTTTTTTTTTTTCTTAAACACAGTTTTTTAATCAGCCGGGCAATCTGATAATCGCCATACTTCAGAATGGCAATTTGTAAATGAATCGTTTTTTTCCCCCAACCTTATTGAGCTATACTGGTTCCACTTACAATGACGCACAATCCACATGGACCTGTGCAACTACTGCAGGTGCATGAACATGCTTCCCAAGTTTCTCCAGCTGAGTACTGAGTGACTAATACAGGCTTCCTGAATCCTTCAGCCACACACCAAGCACCAACCGCACAACATCACGTCATCACATCATTGGCGTGCAATCAGTTTCATGCTGAAGAAAGAAAATACCCAGTACAAATTTGGGACCTTTACCTTCACAAAGACCAACTGGCCTCAGCATTACATCTTTGGCAAAATTAGCCTATCATTTGTCAAAATATCAGCTAAAATGATCTGTTACACATTACCTTGAAACAATATGAATAATTGGTATTTACTGCACATACAGTAAATATCTCACTGCTGGTGTTGTAATCAGAAATAAAGTGTCACACACAGTGATTCTCACTCATTGAGTTATTCTTCTTTTGAGCCACATCAGTCCATCTCCACCTCCCACTTCATATTTTGTGTTCCGTCTTTCTTTAGAAAAGGTGGTGTCACTCTTTTTGGTAGACAACAGAGAAATAATGAAGCTCAACATTCAGTGCAACATTTTTCCACTGAAAGAGCTGAGTAGTAAAATTCAGCACACTGATAAGGAGAGAGTGTTTGAGCCGTGAAACAAACTTACATTCCTTTGTAATATTACCCCCCCATGTTTCATCCACCAAAGACACCTCTAGATAAAATAGACAACACAGCAGCTAGCTAAATAATTAAAACTGAAAAAGAAAGAAAGCAGAAATGAGGAATGGAGGACAATGTTGTCTAAAGAAGGTCAGTCATCCTCCTTAACCCCCAGTCATGAGAGAAATGGACAGGATTAGGGGGAAGTGTGAATGCCATGACGATGTGATAGCTGTTCATGTCCTACACACTGAACAGCACCTGCACCTTGCTGGAAGCACTGATGAGACCACTACACTCAAAGACAAACCCACATGCTAACATGTGAGTTTTTTTTTCTTCAATAAATCACAAGATCACTTGACAACTGTGTATTGTGCTTACTGACATTGTCTTTTGTCTTATACTAAATTTGTCTGGAGATCAGAAACAATTAAGTGTTGTTAATAAACAAAAATAGAGAAACTCAGGACGGGGGGAAATACTTTTTCACAGCACTGTATGTGACCAAGCAGAAAAAAAACAAAGGTATCGCTAAAGACCCAGAAACGAGAAAAAATGTTCTTATAAAGGAACTTCCTTCCCACTGATGCCTCAGGCCCTGGCTTTCTGATAGGCTAATGTTAATTCACTGATCTTAAAAAGCACTACTACTGCACATCGCAATCCTACTACAAAAATGTGTCTGTACAAATGTTGCACAAAATGAAAGGCTCAGGCCCTTTAATGGCCTTTTGGGGAGGTGTGCAAATGCACTGACCTTCTACACATACATCACAGCTTCTTTCTTAGACTCTGGCACAGTTGTTAAGAAGCTTGATGGGCCAAGCAGGCTTATTTCTCCCTCACTCTATCCTTCAGTACAGTATACATCTTCCTGCAAAGACCTGCTACAAGCACACAATGTGACAAATAGGTTTCCCAAGCTCCCTAGTTTTGAATTAATAGAGATAACCCTCAATAAACTCCACACAAATCCACTCAAAAATCCACTAAACCTGCAAGTCAGGACACCAGTGCAGTTTAATACAGTTTAACATCCTATATAAACTCTATTATCAGAATAGCAGCTTCACTCTGACAGACAAATACTAAGAGATCTCGATGATCTCATCATATGTGGGAAGCGTATATCTCCAGGGCATCATCAACCACCACACCCCGGGGCAGCTTTTGTCACATGATGAACAGAGTAGTTTCACATTTTGCAAAATTTGTAAACTCAGAAATTCAAAACTTGGTGTCCTTCCAGTGGTGAAGCAAGCATCTAGCAACCCCTTTACTACTCTCACTGACATTTACTTATCTTTGGCACAATTTTTAAAGACCGCTTCAAGCAAAAAAGAGCATCAGTACTAATACAAGCCAAGTGTCTATGTTGCTTTTCCAATGTTCCTTCTTGATGGACAATGAATTATTTTTGGAGATATTAGATGGTATTATCCAAAGTAACATGCAAGTCGATAAAATATAACACCGGTTAGAAGGATGGGGTAAGGAGGACAAGTAATGTACACAATTGGTAACAGTAGCACTTACCAGTTGTGATCATTCTGTGATCTGTGGCAAGCAAGGGAAACAAATAGAGAGAAACAAAATGGTTAGCGTGAATTAGTATGAAGGAAGCTCCCATCACACGTGCACTTAACAGGATGAAGCGTGCCATTAGATTTGGCCCATGCAACATGGACATAGCATAACGATAGAAAATGTAAAGACATTTATTGTGGGCAGCTGAAAGAGAAAGGAGAAAGGTCAGTTAAATGTTCACATTTATCAAGAACAATAGGTAAAGGTGCTCTAAGGTCATTACATGAAAGCATGATGTGCAAAATAGAGAAAATGCAGCATTTCAAATGACCCTTTCCTTCAGTTACAGACATCCATCATATATAGATGCTCTGCAGTGGAGAGTCACCTAATCCCCATTACCTACACATTCCTAAAAAAACCTTACTAGCACCCTCTGTCTGACAGATGGAAAGGACAAAGAGCAGACAAGTTTGTCCCTGCCCATTTACAGACAAGACATGACCCAGAAACAGGATGAGTTTCAGGATTTAGCCCCCTGCAGGGCTAAACACTAGCTAAAGGTGTACTCTTGAGCTTCAAGGCTTATATTAACTTCTGAAGAATATCTTATGAAATGTCTAATCACCTAAATGAATGACTTGTTACTGGGAAAGCTGCAGGTTAACTGTGGGCTGACATCACCCCTCTCCAACACAGCTGTTTGTAAGAAATGTTTTTTAAAGGTTGCTTATTAGACATTTGCCAATCTTATCTAAAGCCCCATTGCCATGCTTAATTCAGTGAACAATGAATATTCATTCTGCGACCTTGAATAATTTGTTTCATTTGATTGGATGAGAAACTACCTTTGAGCTCATGATATGCATACATGCAAAAACACATTGTCTTTGGTATACAGTATTTGTGTAAACTTTTCAGTGCAATTCATTAACATTGATTCATTAAATAAACACAACAAAGTGCCCTGTGACGGGTTGGCACCCCATCCAGGGCATCCCCCGCCTTGTGCCCTAGGCTGCCTGGGATAGGCTCCAGGCCCCCCTGCGACCCTGAATAGGATAAAGTGGTTTGGAAAATACGTGAATGGATGGACTGATAAATATTGGATTACAGCTAAATATTAGATTGATCTAGTAAACAAAACTGGAGCAGTAGATGAGAAAAATTTAGCCAAAATCAGCCTGAACCCAAGCAGCTTGAAAAGTGTTACCTAAATACAGAGGTGAAGTCCCAACTGTACAATTCCACAAACAGGAATATGACAGAGAACAGGTTATGGGGATTCTTGGGATGGGGGGAAAGCGCAAGCTGAAGACCTTCACCATACAACATGCATAAGAGCATGGACAGTACTCTAACTGGTGACCCAGGTAATACTTCTTCTCAAACACCATAGTAACCTGGGGTCTCAATTATAAAACTGTCTTTGGATTCCACCATGAAACATGCGTATGCCAGGAGCAAAAATTTGAAAGTCCGTCAAAAAGAAAAAAAAAAATGTGATTTATAAAATGTGGCACACGCATGTCTGTATGCTATTCCCCTTCGACAGTCAGAACTATCGTGTGAACTTGCGTACTCGTACGTGAACGAATTTGAGAGCTTACCAGGTTAGCGCCCACAAATAACCATAAACGGTTAAGGCAAATTAAGCCCTTCTGGGTAGCAAGCCCGACAGAACACACTACACCTGAAATAAAAAAGAAGTCATCATGACGGAGAAAAACGTACGTTTCGATTACATGCATACAGTAACGCAAGACAGCTGACAGCTCAGGGTGACTACGTTTTAGAAGTTTGGTTTCCTACAGTTTTTTTTTTAGATTAGTAGCAAGGATGCTCAACCTACGAGTATTCTGCACTAAGCATTTTAGAAAGACATGTTTCACTCTTATAGGGTTAAACTTCAACATGGATATGGTATTTGTAACAGGGTATACTCTGTTACGTGGTGTTGAGCCGGAGCTGTCGGGAGACATTGATGTGATACGTGAGATCAGGGCTCCAGAGTGCGACGAAAAATCTGTCAAGTGCGACTATTTGTTTTTTCCTTGGTCGCACTGGTCCGCATAACATTTCGCAGGTATAATAGGAGTGTGCGATATGGTATTGTTTACGATATCTTTGTTTTAACGATGCGCGAGCTGAAATTATGGAGTATGTCACTCACTTTGCAAAAAACAATCAGAAACACGCCCTGAGACTCCACGCGTTCACTGTGTCGTGTAATCTAACCGGATAGATTACTGCGCATGCGCAAAACGAGCGCATAGGCACGCGTACAAGTTAAAGCTAGTTAGCTGCGTAAAAATGAGGGGATAAAACAGCCTCACAATATACGTCATTTGATTTAACTGCAAGATGTGGATCATCCACACTCGCGTTGAGGTGATTTGGCTTTTAAAAGACTGATGTTACTCAAAAGACGGCAATCTGCAAACTATGTTGGAAATCGGTTGCCGTTAAACACAGCTCGACAACTAATTTTACTTCAGTTTTAAGTAAATAAATAACACCTGTTTTCCTTAACTGTTTATTTCATTAATCTCATTAGTAAGTTACAATTAATATCCTATTAACAAGACCAAGCTAGATCAATAAGACTTTAACAAACACGTTTTTAAAGGATGCAAAATATCGTGTAATTATCGTTATCGTAAAATTCCCAGAAAATATCGAGATATAAATTTTTGCCAATATCGCACACCCCTAAGGCCTATCTGTTTTTTTTTTTTCCCCCTATTCTTTTCGCATGTCTGTTTTTTTGGGGTTTTTTCCCCTCAAACTCACATTCATGGAAGAACATCATCAAGGTCAGTGCCAATCAAAGGCAGAGAAGGAGCGGGTCTTCACCTCTGATTGGCTCTGACCCTAAGATTCTTCTACACTGATGTGTGTGTTTGGAATTGTGACCTATAGGCTACTCATCCTGAAGTGACAAATGAAAACACATGCTAGCAACTGGTAACTCAAGATGAGGAGAAGTATTGATAGTTTTTTCGTTAAGAAAAATGCCATGCTGCCCATTACATATATCCCCAGCCCTGGCTCTGAAAGTTCCAGCCTAGACCTTACACCATCAGCAGAGGTAACCGTTCAACCATCCGCCTCCCCTCTCCCTGGTAAGATGCAAAACAGTAACCCTGGCTGAGCATCGGAGATTGGCATCAGACTCAGAGCCATAGCATCCCTACATACGGGATGGCGGGACCAACTTGAAATAGCCCTGCAATCTTCTTTGCTGTCAGCCCAGATATCAGGAGGGCATGGAGACCACCTTGTGGGAATACTTTTATTGAACTATTTCAAAATCAAATGACGCATTTCATGAATTATTGAAATATTTATTCAATTATTTATTTAAATATATAATTCTATTTTGAGCATTTTGGCGTTCCATAACAACCAGGTAAAGGCATTTTGCTTTTGAATGAACCATGTATTAGACTAACAAAAGTTAATGACAAAACAACGTAATGCTTTGATCATTGTAAAATGAACAATTCTCTTTTCCATTCACGGTGGCTGTGGTACTTAGTGCGGGAGTGGTATAGTCTTTGGCTAACACCAATAAATGGAAAATTATTGAATCCCACTGAGCATTTTTTAGATTTACTGTTTATCACATCAAAGCACAGCTTGGTGATATGAATTACTGGCATGCAGGAGGTCTTTAGCTGGTTTACCTGCATTTCCCTGCTTTACAACAGGTGTGCCTAACGAATAGCAAGACTGAATAAGTGAAAAAGCACATCCAAATGTACTGTGTGAAATAGTACAAAGGGCAAATAAAGATAACAACAACAAGCTGGGTGTGTAAGTCAAAGAGTGTGATGTAGGCCTAAGTTTGTTCGTTAAACCTAACCTTCTTGCCATGAACAATACCGGCAAACCATGGGAACAGACAAGCACTGAAATGTATAGAGCCACAACAGTCTTACAGTACTTCTCTCAAGAACAGGATTTTATACATTTGAAGAAATCCATCTTAAATCTATCTTAAAAAGAGTGGTTTGATACTACTATATTCCACTTTGGTCTTCTTTCTTCAAATGAAATCCCAGAAAGCTATCTAGTGCTTTTTTTTTTGCCTCATTCCTAAAACATTCTCAGTTTGAAAATTTCCCAAGCCGATGACTGCCTATATAAGAACTGGGGAAATGGGCTTGGGAAATTGTAGGAATAAGAGTTATCAAGTCAGAGACCTCTGTACAACTGTGCCACAAGCAGGCTGCCTTTGGAATGAAATGATCACCACTGGGGGTCTGAATCTAGTCTGATTAGCATGCAAGGCACTTGCGCTTAATTCTTATCTCTCTCATTCTCCAACAATGTGGCAATTTTCACACTAGGCAACACCACCATCCTTTAATGACAGCCTTGGGAAAGTTCATCATCAAACTCAATAATGCTCAAGACAAGAGAAAAAGCAGAATAAAAGGCACTGTCAGAAAGCTACTGAGCAGACTAAATACAACATAAACAAAAAGAAAAAGCAGAGATTTAAAAGAGCAGAGACATTTCACTGGCATCCACTGATGTCCCGATCCGTTCTGCAGATTTGGTATCGGAGCCGATCAAGGCATATTTCAATTGGTATCGGCAACATTAAGCCCGCAGTAATCCACTCCAATCCTTTTACGCTATTTTACCCCACAACAATCTGTTTATCAGATAAATAAATATAAATCATGCACAACCTATGGCAGAGAGGCACGTATTAAGAATCTCGTAAATCTCTGTAGTGTGGAGCAATTTTAAAGTGGAAAATTATAACAGGCCACCGGCCACTTATAAAAGGCCTTACCCTGTATGTAATGTCAGCATTTTGTGAGGAGGTGGTAGCATAGCTATTTACAACATGTCCAAAATAATATGGTACCTAAAACAAAAGTTAAGGCTAGGAAAAAGACAGCAAGTTTACAACGGAAAAGGTTGCCTTCAAAGAGCAAACACTGGAAGACACTTTCAAAATGACAATTTCCCCAAAACAGCAAAAACACAACAAAAAAAAATCAGTTACCCTCTCTGTAATTATTGTTTCAGACGACCAGCCTATCTCAGTGGTAGAGAATGTTGGCTTTCGCCATCCCATGGCATTTCTGAAGGGATGATATATTCTATGCACTAGTATATATCTCAGTCAAAACTAACTATAATGTACTTCAAATTTGTACATCTGTGTGGCTGTATTATCTAGGGAAATACAAATACCGGATCAGGACTCCATATCAGTAGTGACTTGATCAGAACATGCCTATTGGCATCTCATCCATGGTATATCCCAGGCTTGTAGTCTATTCAGCTTGGGATAGGCTCCAGGACTAGTGGTTGGAAGATGAATGGAAGATTGTCATCTCTCAAAATATTGTAATAAAGAAGTCACCTTTTGCAATTATTCAAATCTTTTGCATCAAGTAGTATAAACTAAAGGAGAATATAATCAAGACTGCCTCATTATACCATCTATTAAATTTTTCAAAGAACCCAGCCACTGGGGAATGCGCTGTGTGTTTCTCTGTGCTGGTCCCAAGCCCAGATAAATGGGGAGGGTTTTAAAAATAAGGGTGACATGCAGAACTGTAATAACAACAGAGGGATACAATTGATTAGCCACAGCATGAAGATATGGGAAAGAGTAGTGGAAGCTAGGTTAAGAAGGGAGGTGATGATTAGTGAGCAGCAGTATGGTTTCATGCCGGGAAAGAGCACTACAGATGCGATGTTTGCTCTGAGGGTGTGGATGGAGAAGTATAGAGAAAGTCAGAAGGAGTTGCATTGTGTCGTTGTGGACTTAGAGAAAGCATATGACAGGGTGCCTAGAGAGGAGTTGTGGTATTGCATGAGGAAGTCAGCAGTGGCAGAGAAGTATGTAAGAGTAGTACAGGATATGTACGAGGGCAATGTGACAGTGGTGAGGTCTGCAGTAGGAGTGACTGATGCGTTCAAGGTAGAAGTGGGATTACATCAAGGATCAGGTCTGAGCCCTTTCTTATTTGCAATGGTGATGGACAGGTTGACAGACGAGATCAGACAGGAGCCTCCATGGACTATGATGCTTGCAGATGACATTGTGATTTGTAGTGAGAGCAGGGAGCAGGCCGAGCAGACCCTGGAGAGGTAGAGGTATGCTCTAGAGGGGAGAGGAATGAAGGTCAGAAGGACAAAGACAGAATACATGCGTGTAAATGAGAAGGAGGGCAGCGGAATGGTGAGGATACAGGGAGTAGAGTTGGCAAAGGTGGATGAGTTTAAATACTTGGGGTCAACAGTTCAGAGTAATGTACTCTGGACATGTACTGTACAGAGGAGAGATGCTGAGGATGGAGCTACCAGGCAAGAGGAAAAGAGGAAGGCCAAAAAGGAGGTTTATGGATGTGGTGGGAGAGGACATGCAGGTGGTTGGTGTGACAGAGCAGGATGCGAAGGACAGGAGGTGATGGCAACTGTTGAGCCTCTGTGGTGACCCCTGAAAGAGGATGATTATTCAATTTTGCAAAGAATGAAAGTCAATCTCATCTCCAAAACCACAACTATAGCAGAACTATAATCCCTCTCGCTCTCTTCATTCTTCATCAGCAGGATTACTGTCAGTTCTGGAAATTAAACTTTCCACTGTGGGTGCTAGACCATTTTCATATACTGCACCCAAACTCAAACTCTCTTCCTCTTCATATTCGTCAACTGGATTCTGTAGCACAATTTAAAACTGCTGTTAAAATTCATTTTTTTAAACTGGCTTATTCACTTTGATTTGTTTACGATTCCTCACAGTTGTTGACTGGACTCAGATATAATTTATATTACTGGTGAATTTATTTTAAATTGGCATAGACACGATTTTATTTGTTGAAAGTATATGACGTTTTATGGAATTGGTGTTATTGTGTTTGGTAATGCTGCTGTTGTGAGGTGACCTTGAGTATCTTGAAAGGTGCCTTTTAAATAAAATGTATTATTTATTAATATAACCATTGAAAGCAAGAATCTACTACTAAGTCCATTACAATGGTTGGCAACACCTGGTTGCTCTGAGAAACACTCCTGATGAAATTACATGATAAATCTCTACATTAATGGAGAAAATCATAAATACTGAGCTACGCTGGAACAAGGGTTACTGACATAACTTAATAAAACAGTCCTTGATAAGTTTCATCTTCAGGTACTCCCCTACAGTACATAGTGGTATAGAGGATACATTCATACATCATGGATAAATAAATATCCAAGCAAGAAATGGAAAAACTGGGAAACATCTGAAGCAAAATTTTGCTTCTTTTGTGCTCAATGGCCATCCAGCCATATATCCTCTATTAATTGCTGTATTCATTCAATTAGATCAGAAATTTATTTACCCCTCAAGGTTGTAGCAACTTCAATGCTTGCATGCAACAAGTGAAGCATGAGTTTTAATGAAGAAGAAAAAAAAATCAGTTTGTAGGCTAGAAGTACTTCACTAGCAACTTAAAAGGAATAATAAGTATAACAGTAATGATTTAGGGAAGGCTACAACCCTTCAGAACAGATTTACCCATTTTTATTTAATACCCCCAAGCAGATTCCACAAGAGCATTTTTAAAAGTAGTTTATGTAAAACAGTCCAGTTCATTAATTAATTTATTAAACATTGAAAACTAAATGTATCCTAAATTCTACATATGCAGGCAGAGTATGGCACTAGAGTTAGTTTTTCGACACATTCCCAAAAAAAGCATTAAAATGTTGATATTTCATACACAGTTCTAATTTCAATACAATTACAGTAAAATTTGGCATGAGACGGCTAAGCTAAACGTACTGCTTTAAAAAAACTGAACGGACTGCAAAAAAATGTATACAAAAGTACTTTTCTGTGCAGTGACTATTTTATCATTGTCAACATTATCGTTTTCCCACAGCTTCATATGTTAACCGTCCATAAGAAAAGGCTTCACATCTTCAGTAAAGACATGGTCCCCTGCTGAGGAGGGTGATGGTGATGAATCCATTTAAGACACCTTTCATAGTCTTGGTTTTTTTGTTGTTTTTTTTTTTTGACCGGCCCCAGATGTGGCCCTGAATCGATGGAGCACAGGAAATGCTTCACCATATTTTTTTCTTTACTGGTCCCACCATCACAATGTCTTTTCTTGCCATCTTTTATGCTTGTCTTGAGGAGTATAGCCTGCACTTGTCTCTAGCACATACACTACTGTGGTAACAGAACATCCAAAAAGCATATACTCCAGTTAAAATTGCAGGGTTTTGTGATTTGGGGGGGATCAAACCATGGTTTTTATTTTTATTTTTTCCCCCAAAATGTTTCGATTTGTTTTTGACTTGCGTTTCATTGGTTGCAATATTACATCAAACATTAAGATTACATCATCTTAGATCTTTTCTAGTTTCATTTTTTACTTCACAAAACCTACAATTTTAACAGAAGTGTTGTGACATTTTAGATCAAATGGGTATTGTGCCTGAAGAATCAACATATTAAAGGCTCAACTCAGAAATGTTCTTGTGATCCAGCCAGGCGGTTATGTATCATACATGCTAAACAATAAACATTATATCTATCAACAGCTAAAAAACAGTGGTGAGAAAACAAACCATAATTCTATTCACATGTTGACATCTGTCGCCCTCTGGTAATGTGGGAGGGTGTAGATCAATCATACACCACTTGCAGAATTTTGAGTATTTCATTTCACAGAGGATGTGCAGTATACAGGCCACACTGGATATTCAGAGTTTTCATGGAGCACAGGAACCTGAACATGGATAAGGATGGTGACTGCCACAGACTTACCTTTTCTTCTTCAACCTTGTGCAAAACGGATCTCTCACATAGGGAACTCAACATTGGTTAACCAATGAAACCCACAATGCAGAAGGAAAACAGATCAATCCTAATATCTACCTATCTATCACCAACTTAAATGAGTCCAAGTTCTGTAACACATCTAATACTTGGATGCTGATTCCAAAGCCACACAATATCCTTCTGTTTAAAAACATTCTACTTCATATTTATGGCTATGTCCTCAAAACAAAGCTGACTGAAATTTCCCTTATGTTTTCACCTCATGATTGCCAACACTTGGATCATAATCTTCACTCACAGTCTATGTAGGTGAATTTCTCTGGATGTGCATTTAGTGATACCTGTAGTGCACTGGTATCCCATCTACAGCACCCAGAGATAGACTCTAGTTGTATAAAGACCATGTCAAACCCACTTTAAGTAATTTGCACTTTGCAAAAACACTTGGTACTCAGATCACTGGAGCAGTCACTAAAGGCAAACGGACACCTAAAACAGCAGTTATGGGCAGGAAGACTCGCTCAGATCAGCTTCCCCTGAAGAGTCTTTTAACACTAACTGTACTGTGTTGTGGAAGAAAAAAAAAAAGCTACCCCATGAAATATTTCTATTATTTAAAATAACAAATTTGCTAAATTAAGGTGATCTAACGTTAAATGAAGTGTATGAAAATATTGCCTCAGGATTACTGTAGAAAAGGCCCCCAGGCTCCTAGAATTCAGGCAGAATATCGTGTTCCATTGCCCTCTTTTCTTTGCTCTGGAACGCGGAACCCTCGCCATAGAAACATTCCCATCACACCTTGGTGATGTGATCCTAAGAGTATGTATATTTAAGTTGATCTCAGACCTGTTAGAGTGCATTCAAGGGCTATAGATTAGCGTACAGAGTTGTGTTAAGAGAACTGGTGTAATCTGCCTAGCTTGAACGTGAATAAATATTTCCCAGGATCCTTGGCCAAAGTGGTGTTCTGGCCGACCCACCGAGATACATACAGCCTAAATCCACGAACCAGCGCAGGGACAGTGTTCCTAACAGTGGTCTCCATTTCAATTACAGTCCTTCGAGCTATCAGCGGTCCCCGCAACACCTAAGGTTCGCCAGGCCAGACCCCGCCGAGCGGCCTCCGCTACAATTACTGTCACCAAAACAATCACGGTTTTTGGTGTTATCGTGATATTGTTATAATGCACTTAAATGTTTTTTAAACAGTACAAATATACACTGAAATTTGTTCACATTTCATTGTTTTTTTATTGAAATATTCATACCACTGAACAATTTTGGGGAATTTTCAGTGTGGGTGCCATCGAGAAAATTGTCAGAGCTGTGGGGGAGATGTTAGTTTAAATAGGAATAAATAGATATTCGACATCTCTACTTTGGAGTGCACTACATTGCCGTTGGTTAAATTAGACTGGTTTTACCTCCAAATGGCAGGTCTGTAAAATGATGGTAATCATATACAGACATGGTAATCCTACCATCACATATTTTATCATGAACCCAGCAACCATGCCAACACTATAATGAATAATAATGGAATGCACATATGTTCTGTGTCCTTGTAGGGAGAAAGTTAGAACACACAGGTCTACCTTAATCAAGCGAATATCAAAAATTGGATTGTTGTGCACAAAAGCAGGTGCAAATGATTAGAACATGATTAGAGAGCATCTTGCAGGGCCCCGCCTTATATAAAAGGGGTCTGGTTTCGTTTCAGTCACTGAGGTACATGGGAAAATCAGAAGAGCTTTCCAAGTCCCTCAGAAGAAACCTTAACACACCAATGTGACTGGCGAGGTTTTCCAAGTCATTTAGGAGCCATTTAAAGTTGATTATTCTGATGTTCAAATGATCATCTACAAATAAAGTTTCCAAGCACTGACAATCCAGGCCAGGTGGTCTCATTAAATTCAGTAGAAGAGCTCACCAGGAAATGTCCAGGAATCCCAGAGTATGATCTTGTACACAAATCAACCACCAGAAAGAGATTACATAAAATTTTCCCAACATGCCAGTTCAGGAAGGAGGAAGCCTCTGTTCTCAAAAAAAGAGAAAACAATTAACACTTTAGTAGAGACATATGAGTCAAAAGGTACAGTTATTTGGCCAGGATGACAAACACGTTTAGTAAAAACTAAAAACTGCTTTAAACAGCTCAAAATAAAATAGGCCTAACCTTAAACCAACTGTTAATCAGTCTACTTGAGGATAATGTGAGGCTTTTTGTCAAAAAGGCTGTACTGTAAGTAGGCCTAGATCTTTCAACATGACAGTGACCCTTCGCATTCAAGTAAACCTGCAAGATAACTTCAAAAGAAGAAACAGAATGTTACATAATGGTCAAATCAAAGCCTAGATCGTAATCCTACAGACATGCTGTTGGGGGACTTGACGCAGGCTGTACATGCAAGAAAGCCCACCTCACAGAAGAAATTCTGTAAAGAACAGCAGAAAATTCTCAGTTGGTTGTAAAAGACTGATAATGTAGGCATTTTTATAACAGTTAAAGTTATTTCTCTCAAATGGGGACAACACCAGCCTTTGAAGCTAGGGGAATATTTTTAAGCCCAGTGAAGAAAGTTGCATTTCTTCCTCTTATTGAATAGTCAAGTATTTATTATTGTTAGCCTTTATTTATCAAAATTGCTGAAATTAAAATAAAATGTACTGCACATATGTGCATAAACGTCAGTTAAGACAAAACGTTTCATGGGTGTAAGTATGGAGTATTAAGCACGACCATTACAGTTACAAGCTGTCTGACTTGACAGGGTTTAGATCAGGATAGTCTCTACACTTGCAGGAGTAGAGTGAGCATAACTAACAACATAAGGGCAATGATTACTTTGGATGTGTCACTCATTGCTAGGTCACACAGCTATAATATGCATAATATAAGAACCAGTTAGAAATATGTTGAATCACTGACCTTAGTCCCCTAACTAAACTTTTATATCAAGACAGGAAGTTTCAACTCGTACTTAATTGAGCCACAGGAATATTTCACATCTATCTGAATAGTTTATAGGCATTACCAATTTTTATAATTTTATTGGTAACCATTTTCTTTTTCTGATTACAATTCTTCAGTTGTCTCCCTTTACCTCAAGGCAAACTTGGCACATCTTTAATCTTATAAGATTCTCTGAGACACCATCATTCTTTCAATGTGGTAATTTAAAGGAATGTAAGCATTAACCAATCTCACAAACAGCAACAGAAAGGAAGGAACTGACTTTGCTCAACGATGTGCCTGGGGTAATCAGTGTTTGGGAGTGTGCAGGGACTAGGGTAAAGTTTTAAAACAACAATGAAAAAGGATTTACACTGATTCAGAGACCAACAGGTCTACCACAGTTACACTCCGATAAAGGGAAATAAAGGCCCCAATAAAGGGAAAAAATTCATAACGTTTTCTAAACAGACACTATTTTCCTAATGCGTTTCAGACATAAGGTGTTCTTTGCACTGCCTGTAATGGGAAACCAAAAGGGCAACAGATGCATAAAATCAGAAAGGCAAAAACACCAAAAAAAAAAAAAAAAATCCCGCAGCTTTGATTAAATGAGCAAACCATTGAATTTTCCAATGCTTATTAAGATACGTGGTTTGTAATTTGACCCATTTCTGCAGTTGAATTTCAGTTTTACTGCTGAGATTAAGGACACTGTAGCAGGGCCCTTTTTAAATGACTGGCCTATAATCCAATTTGTTCGTTATTACACAGCTTTTTGCCTTGGGTCTATAGTAAATAGTAACATAAATATATATACATCTATAAATCACCTCACAACTGTGATACTGTTCACAGTTTCATTGTTAACATTTATATTTAAACTGATTTGCAGTGGTTTCAAATTATAGAACTAACTATTTCACTGGAGCCACTGCAGTAGCCTGAACTACTGAATTCCAGGGACTTAAGCCAGAAACCTAGTAAGCTTTCACTCTAGAACTTCTAGCACTCAGAAAAGCTTTTTTTTTTAAAAAAAAAAAAAAAGTTAAACAATGTTAATCCATTGAATTGGGTTTATTAGGCCACAACATTTTTCTTTTAATCTGAAACCTGCTGTTGAAATTTTTGTGTGTGTGTTGGGGGGGGGGGGGGGGGGGGGTTGGAAACACGTTAGTGTCTCGCCGGACGGTGGGGGGGTGCGCCCACCTGCCCCCACAAGCAACACCACTGAAC
>JAACJT020000056.1:155132-204170 GCA_009936485.2 Gymnarchus niloticus
GTGTGTGTGTGTGTGTGTGTGTGTGTGTGTGTGTGTGTGTGTGTGTGTGTGTGTGTGTGTGTGTGTGTGTGTGCTGGTTGTGGGTGAACGGGAGTTCCAGTTGACCCTGACTTTACTCTCATCGAAACTGAAAGTAAATCGAGAGCCTCCATTTGGCAATACCCCCCCCCCCCCCACCGCCTACACGGTTACACACGCACCCACCCGATGCTGTTTTTTTTTTAGAAAAAATCCTTTTACAATTACAGCAATTAAAGCACACTTACAGTAAGTCTCTGGGGGCCCACGATGCTACTGCTGTCATGTGGTCAGGGAGCTAATCTTCATCTTAGAGTGCGAAGTCAATTCTGCTGCTTTGAGCACACGAACGCCGCACCCACGTCCACACGTCAACCAGAGGATACTGAGGCTGATGCCATGGCGGGGGGGGTTCAGGCATTGAAGCCCCCTGGAGGAAAACGTGTGTCAGCCAGATTCCATCCATCCCTCTGTCCATCACACCGTTAGGGGGTGGTCTGATGTCATTTCTGAAATGCGTACCAGTAAAATATCATTAGAAATTGAAATAATACATTTCAAGGATGAAAAAAGGTATTAGTCACCAGAACTGACCATGCGTGGGATATGTTTACAACATCTTTCCGTCATTTTACAGGCGTCAAAATTCATGTTTAGACAGAATGTACTGCATATATGGAATCTCACACGCACCTTTAAAATTTATGCTCTAGAATGTGACATGTTTGTGTGTGAAATATGAGAAATTGTGCTGGTAATTTAAATGTGTGGGTTCATATTTCGTCTTCACATACATGTGTAACAGTTTGGCATGGCCTCTTCTGTGTGAATGACCTTCCTGTGAATGTATGAATTTTACCGTGGATACACCATCAAGTGAAGAGACCACCACCCAGCCCGCGAGTGCAGTCCAAATGTAACACTCTGACCTTTCTGCGTATTCCGTGACCCATTCCTACGACTTTAAGAACCAACTTGGCTTTCTTGTAGCTGACTGATTTCTGGGTAGTGGGGAAAGAAGTGGTTTGTCCCCTTGTCATGGCAAACAGAGTGAGATGACATCCCCTGTCCTGACCACCTCTAACTGAAACGTAGTGTTACTTTTTTTATTTTTTTAAATACAGAAGAATTTCGATCGTGGGGCCGGAGATGAGACTATTTTTCATCCATGTTGAATTGTAGCTCAACCAAAATCAGTCAGATGATCATAATGTGTCAGGTTTGCCATCGGCAGGGATGGATGACAGTGGAGCAGTCTTAAGCAGGCAAAGACAGTGTTAAAGGCTGTTTATCTGGCCAGGAATTTCTATTTGCTCGTAAAAAGCATGATTTAACAGTGGATTATATTTAAATGAAGAGTAATACGATAACAAAAAACTATTTCTTTTGCTCTCCAGAATGTTCCTGATACCTGTTTGGAGGACTAAAATAACAGCACCGATTCCCAAACCTTTCCTCAAGAGCACCCCAGCCATTCCATTTGTTAAATTTAATCCCTGGCTCACTTAATTAGTTAAGTTAATTAGGTAAGTTATTTTATGAGGTTCTGATCAGCCGAGCAAAGCTATGCTCAGAGTCGGGTTGAATACATGGTATATTCGTTACTAAATGCAAATTCTGCAGGGAGTTCAGCAGAGGTTTTGGAATATGTAAAGTGACTCACTTTGACCTACATAAAGTCACAATTTTATACCAACATAAACATAATTTAAATATAATTTTTGTTGCCTTTCTAAGACTTTTCTATAGTACTGTGTATCTATGGAGGCTTCTCACCTTTCGTGTGAATGCTCAGGACCATTTGCGGTCCATTTCTTTCATCGGCCATGTTACGTTTTACTCTTGTTAGCTTTAACAACATTTCTGGGTTCTCCTCTGAGTTGTATTACAAAATTGGGGCACGTGCAGCAGATAACTGTAACAGCAGGTGGTATGTGGCACTGCGAACACAGCGTCTCTATCTGGTACCAGGAGGTCACTGGTTTGAGTCCCACAGCTGGCAGAGTGCTCATATCACCATCGGGCACTTGAACAAGGTTCTTGACCCGAACATTGCTTGAGGGGCCGTGAATAAAAATGCCAGGCTCCGAGTTCTCGTCATGCGTGTCTCATGGAAAGTAAAATGGTATACGTCAAACAAATAACATTCCAAAGAAGTTGTATAAATCACAAATATTTCAAGACGTGTGACAGCCCCCGTGTGTGGGGGCTAAGGGGAAAGTCGACCAGAGGTGTCTGTGCTGGATCACTACCCAGTGACTCGATGAGCCAGGCTAGGAGGACAAGGAGCCTGTCAGTCTGCCACACACACGTGGCGTTACTTCTCATCAGTCCTGTCTTGATGTTATGAACCTGAAGCTGGAAAAATCCAAAAAAAATGAAGGAAAGTTTGGGCGCTTTTAATTTAGGAAGAAAAAACACAAAGGTGTTTATAAAAAGGTTCGACATGATAGGAAGAACAACCACACAGAAAGCATTACTCAAAGCCTGTGAATGTTTATCTCTTCCAGGGAACTGGCCAGAGCTGATCAAATCACTCACATATGGAAAAACTGCACTGCAAATATTAGCGTATTTTAGCCCAGTGTGTGTTTAGGAATTAAGGCCTTGGCCTGGATGCCAGAGCATAATGCTGCAGTCTTTAGGAAAGGTAACACAGGCCTTGGGGACAGTAGTTCGAATATACAGGTCACTCTCATCATGTCTAACCTCTGCAGATTTCTTTATGGTAGTTTTCGTTCTTGTGGTTTGTCGAAACCATCCTA
The DNA here is from genome assembly GCA_009936485.2 of Gymnarchus niloticus. Classification (NCBI taxonomy): domain Eukaryota; kingdom Metazoa; phylum Chordata; class Actinopteri; order Osteoglossiformes; family Gymnarchidae; genus Gymnarchus; species Gymnarchus niloticus. Next base: position 157,916 of record JAACJT020000056.1, read on the forward strand.
AGGGACAGCACCATGGAGAGGCCTTAGTGGGGACTTGCACAGGGGTTTCTAGTTTATATACATGTGTTAGTAGGATTAAGAAAAAGAAGGGGAATGTCTGAATGTCTGTCTCACATCTCCAGGGCCGGGGGTTCGAATCCCACCTTCGTGTATGAAGTTTGCGTGTTCTCCTATCATGGTGGCTTTAGCCTGCAAACTCTGGATCTTTCCTTGGATCCAAAGACATGCAGTTAGGCTATTTGGAGTAACTGAATGCCCCGTAAAATGGGAGTGTGTCCTGTGATAAACTGTCATCCTGACCAGTGTGTCCATTACGTTGTGGTCTGCTCCAGGCTCTCTGTAACCCTGTACTACCATTCCATCAGTGACTGTGCACATACACAGGTTCCCTGACTCCAGTTTAGGGGGGTCATCCTGTTCTGGGTATATCGATGAAAGGTGGATTCAAATTCATAAATCCTCTTTAACAACCCGTCCAGTAAGAGGATGCTTAAAAGAGATCGGCGGACGAATTTCTATATACAAAACAGGATCCCAAGCTGAAAATCAAAATTCATAACTATGAGAAGTGTTCTTTGCTATTACCTCGGACAGCAGGGATATGAGATGGATAGACAGTGTAGTGGAAGCAATGAACGTGAATTTGGGCGGGCTCCGAGAGGCGGTGGAGGACAGGGCGGCCTGGCGTGCTGTGGTCCATGGAGTCGCGAAGAGTCGGACACAACTGTGTGACTAAACAACAACAACGACGGACAGCAGGGATTTTTGCTCGTGACCTACAGGCCGATTCATGATATTTCAAGATCCTGCAGACTGATTCATGATCCTTCAAGATCCCTCGAGAGCTGGCAGCCTAAGCATCTGAGATGGTTACACGCCATAGAGCTTGCTGTGACCTAGAGTGCGTGCGAAGCAGCGCTTACTCAAACCCAAACCTCTACAGATACGATTGCCTGAATGGTGAGATCAATTTCATCGTACAAGTCCTAGTAAGTCTGGGTATTACGCTGACATGCTTAACTGTCAGAAATGCTGTGTATGCATATACTAATCGAAAGTCTTGATATGATTTCAGTGCAAGATGGGTTGGTGCTTTCAGATTACCCAGCCCCCCAGCCCCCATTTTCTCCACTTCTTTGATTAAAATTAAAAATAATGGACACCGGGGTCTGTTATCTATACATCTCAACATTTTTATCTCAAACTTTACAAATTAATAATTAAGGTTTTGAAGGTAATGTAAGGATTACTGTTTTACAGCTCAGTTCTGAATATTAGACGATAAACCTGGATCGTTAGTTACCTAACTAGTCAGTGGCCAGACGAGGGACACAGGAGTCATGTCTAATTCATCGTGTTTACAGCTGGCTTACTCATGTAATTCCTATGACAAGCAGCTGAGGAGACACATGGTGTGGTTGCATTTCACATAGTCTCCCGTCAGTCTCGGAAGTCCAAAGCGGAGGATGGTGTCAACTTGGGTAATCATAAAGGTCGGGAATGAGACTGAAATAGTTTTTTCCCTAAATGGGCCCTTGGTTCTGACCGTCTTGGAAGACCTGAGGCAAGACCCATGCAAGGCAGTGTGTCATCTCCAAGAAGCCGGGAGCGGAGATCATCCCTCTGATCCAACTCCATCCAATGGATCACGCAAAAGGAATTCTTTTCAAACTTAAGTAGATATCCCATAATTCTCAGCAAGCGCCTCAGTCACGCTGAATTTCTACTTTAATGGAGAAGGCACACTAACAACAGTACTGGCATTTCCACCCATAAAAATCAGACTTTACAGGTGCCTTGCACTGTAGGGTTGGGTCTCCTGCTGAGCAGCTACAGGATAAGTGGTAGGCAGATGGATGGATGGATGGATGGATGGATGGATGGAAGGACTCAGTTTCCTAATAGAAAAAAGCAACTTCCATGAACGTGACTTTTCTAATTGACCAATCATCCAGCCCCTGTTAACTGTTGGTCATTAGTAATTCATGTCCGGATGCTGCCAGCGTGGGCATCATTCAACATGGAAGCCGAATTTGGCCTAAACATCCAAATGCAACATCATCGACATGGTCTGCAAACAGACCTGCGTTCCTCTACCACGAACATTCTCCTATATGGCTTATGTGTGACTGTCTATGACTTCGAGGGAAAAGGAGCTGGACTTGAGACTGCGAAGCCCCCCTGATGAGACAGCAACTGGTTAAACTCTGAGTGATGCTGAAAGGTGGGTGTGGACTGGGTACAAAGGCAATGTTTTTTCTAGAAATTTCTAGAATCAGACATTTCAATTTTTAACCTCAAGTCATTTTTTTCTGTTCAATATTTCACTAGCATAATATCTCACAACTTTCATCCTTTTGTAGACCAATCATTATACTCTTTAAATCCCTAATTGTGTACAGATATCCTCAATGTATCTTCCCAAATAACTAACAAAAAATAAACATTCAGACATGCCTCTTATACTTGTCACAAATGGAATTACATGGTCAAAGGGAGAGTCAATACTCAGTTATTCAGTACTGGATTTGAGTATTCGAAGTTCAGTATTCCCAGATTCTGTTAAGCACTGCACCTTTCAGCAGTGAGACCGAGGTGGTTGTGAAGAAAAGGACAGCTATAGACTCATTCCTGGAAAAGATTTCAGACATGGGACTGTTGATTCAAAACATGCTACCAGAGAAATGAACCTCTTTAACCCTGCAGAGTGCTGACCACCCATTTTCCTGTGCAGCAGACAGCAGGGCTGGCCCAACAGGAAATTTCTCCACACACCAGTGGGTGAGGCAGCCCCTTCAGCTGTGTTCAGCCTTCATGTTCAATAAGAAGTTCAGTTTCCTCACTAAAAGTTGATGGCCCAGATGATATTTCCGTTAAATGGTGATGCAGCCTGGGTACTAATTATAAAACTAACTGAGGAAGTGTATCAAACACACCCACCAACAATTAAAATCCTTGAATTGGGGAGGGGGGGCTGTTTAGTAAAAGCATGATGATTGAGAGGCCTGTATGTAGATGAACGTATTTTTGTGTGGTATGGAAGTGTTCTTGATATGGATCTAAAGTTATGAAGTGAATCTAGCTTTTCATAAGATATGATTACGGACGAGCTCCAGTAATGAGTGATGGGACCTGAGTGTTTTTATACTCATGTCCTGTGACGGACTGGTATCCCATCCAGAATGTTCGTGTACCCTGTGATGGACTTGTAAGTAGGACTTTATAGGTATGATTACAGTCCAATTCTCGTTATGAAGACTCCATAAAGTCACTGTGGCAGCACGACAGGGAACGTGATACGGGAACACTCTGGATGGGATACCAGTCCATCACATTGAACAAGGTACAGGAACACTCTGGATGGGATACCAGTCCATCACAGGGAATGGGATACAGGAACATTCTGGATGGGATACCAGTCCATCACAGGGAACGGGATACGGGAACACTCTGGGTGGGATACCAGTCCATCACAGGGAACGGGATACAGGAACACTCTGGATGGGATACCAGTCCATCAGATTGAACAAGGTACAGGAACACTCTGGATGGGATACCAGTCCATCACATTGAACAAGGTACAGGAACACTCTGGATGGGATACCAGTCCATCACAGGGTACAAGGTACAGGAACACTCTGGATGGGATACCAGTCCATCACAGGGTACAAGGTAGGGGTACACCCTTGGTAGGATGTAGAAACTAGTGATAGGACAAATAAGGCTTGAAAAGTCACAGTGGCATAGTGTCACTATGACATGCCAGCACTAATTTGTAGTTTGGGATTCTCCCACCCACCACGGGTTTTGAAGCCTCATTTGTCCCATCACCAGAACAAACCATAGTCACAATTGCAGTTTTCAGGACAGCTTTTGCTGTAGGCACCTGTCCAGCTGGGGATAACTGTAGACCCCCTTACAAGGGGTTCTGTGAGAGAGTGAGTGAGTGAGTGAGTGTGTGTGTGTGTGTGTGTGTGTGTGTGTGTGTGTGTGTGTGTGTGTGTGTGTGTGTGACCCTTGCATTTGTCTGCCCTTGGATGACCTGCCTGTTGATAATCGAAGGCTACACAGATTTCTGCAGCTGTTCTGTGAAAAAAGTCCAGTAGAAAACAAAAGCTCTATGGAAACAAGACTGGCCAAATTCCATCAGATTGTACCAAATTCCCCAATTCCAAGGAGTGAACGGTGCGGCAAAAATCCTGAAAGCAGCTGAATTTATTGCAAACAGCATAATCTATTTTCAATAATCTCTTATCCAGTTAGGATCAGAAGCTGTAAGACAGACTGGGCGATTAGTTACACGGTGCCATCTCACACACATTTACACAGTAAGGGCAACTCAGCAGCTTGCTCACAGGGCTGGAACGAATGAGGGGGGACCTTATTGAGTGAGCCAATGAACGGATGTGCACACGCAAGCCAAGGAGCAGACCCAAAACCCCAACTACTCAGCTCTGACTCGGCCACACGACGTCTGAGACACAGTCCTGAAGCTGCACTTTTTAGGCAAGCCAGCTTAACAGCCGAAAAAACTAAATAGCCCCACAATGTGTTGCAGAGTGAGAAGGCTGTACATATTATCCACAATCTGACCTGAATGCTCCACGGAGTCTTTCTTGCACAGGACTTCTTGTACAGTACGCGAGCGTGCTGACTGTCACCCCCTGGTGGTGTAGTGTTGTATTGAAGCAGCCGTTTTGGTTTCTTTTTGATTTGATTTTCCTCTGAATGACAGTTGTGCAAAGGAGACAGGGTTGCGTTCAGACAGCTACACTGTCCGGTGATGGAGAGGGGGTGCGGGGGGGGGGGGGGGGCGGGGGGGGGGGGGGGGGGGGGGGGGGGGGGGGGGGGGGGGGGGGCGGGGCGGCTTCAGCTACAGGTCAGCAACAGGTCATCATGTGTACAAGGGCACCATCTGTGATGGTAAGCTTGCAAGAATACATGTTTACAAGTATTCATGAGCTGTGCGTCTCTGCTTCTCTCTAGATGCCACAAATTTTGAGTCTGTCCCCTTTAAGGATCTGAAGTCAATGAGGATGAATGTAGGTTTGAGTTGCAGGGTACAATGCAAAGTGGCGGAGCATCTAGCTGCAGACTGAATCACAGCCAGAGAAATTCTCTACTTGCAAAGTGGCACAGAGGAACCCTTTTAAACTCATGTTAATGTGTTTGCATTCCTAGGCTCAGCTGGTCTCAGGAAAACACACACACACACACACACACACACACATACACACACACACACACTCACACAGACTTTTATTCCCGGCTAACTGTTTCCCCAGAGCCTTTGTTCACGTCCGAATTCCAGACCCAAGCCAAACACAGACCCATTGTTGAAGGCAATTTGAGAACCTTGACAATAAGAACAATGGCTGCCCATAATCCTTTTGGGCTGGAAGGTACCGGTACCAAGGAAAAACCCTTGGGATGGTTTCATTTCACTGAGACACAGCTGCCATGTTCAATGGGAAGAGTCAGTGCTGAGCAGGGTTCTGACCAAAATGGGTGGACTCCGGTACTAGGGGGTGGTGTGGATGGTTTCATTGTCTAGATTAGAGTGCCTTTTAAAATGATGTATGACTTGCAAAGTATCTAGCAGACAGTGAAAACAGCTGCCCCCCCCCAGCTTTACGCTGTGCTGCAGAGTTTGGCCTGGGTGGCATGGCAGAGCGGGCAGCCCTTCACTCACACTTTCACACTGATTTTTAACCTGAACTGCAGATGATCACTTTCACTGTTTACTTCTAATGGAAATAAGCAGATCAACCCCTTAATGACATTTCACTGACACATTAATTTAAGACATAGCGTAACAATCCACAATTCTATCTCTGTCCCACTATTTATGGTTTCTAACAAGACAACCTGAACGAAATATGATCCTAAAGCCTTGCTAAAATCATCTTTATATATATAAAACCTACAGAAATTTCACCTTTATAAAGATGATGAACAGCACAAAACAACAAACACTTCAGCAGCGTGTACCTACATATATGAACATGTTATGATTTTTGGCCATGATGAAGGTCAGTAGGACTAAGACAGAATACATGTGTGTGAACGAGAGGGAGGACAGCGGAATGCTGAGGATGCAGGGAGTAGAGTTGGTGAAAGTGGATGAGTTTAAATACTTGGGGTCAACAGTTCAGAGTAACGGGGAGTGTGGAAAAGAGGTGAAGAAGAGAGTACAGGCAGGGTGAGTGGGTGGAGAAGAGTGTCAGGAGTGATTTGTGACAGACAGGTACCAGTAAGAGTGAAAAAGAAGGTCTACAAGACCATAGTGAGGCCAACTATGTTGTATGGGCTGGAGACGGTGGCAGTAACGAAAAGATAGGAGGCAGAGCTGGAGGTGGCAGAGTTAAAGATGTTAACAATCAGTCTACCCCATCTGACATGACACCACCCACTCCACCCAAATTTGTCTCTCCAGAAACTGGACCAGTGACCGAATACTAGTAACATGTATTAGTAAAACGTTTAAAATCAATAAACCTGAAATGTTAAATAAACATCCACTGTACTTAAAAGGTAGCATGCAACACAATTTTCTGAGTATACTGTTTTCCATGAAAGCTTAATAAAAACAGACAGATGAATTTATAACCCGAAAGTCAGGGTCTGCTACGTTTAACCTTACAGCGACGTGTGGAATCTGTGCTCTGATCTTCCAGCCAATCCAGAAGAGGAGTGCTCTGTCCGACAAGTTTGGTTCAAGTCCTGTCCAGATCTGCATATCGAGGACGTTATTCTGGTACGGACGGCCACTAGGGGGAGCGCTTATACATTAACTGACACTTCAGGTCAGCTTTCGGTCCCCGAATCACCCTGATGCGTACCAAAACAATCAGCCAAACATTTCCTTTGACGCCGTACTCACCCAAGTGGTGGCTGTACAGTTTCTGGTAGCCTGTGCATGATGACTCTGAGTATTAAGAGCGGGAGGAGGAAGGTATCCACTGGTCTCTCTCAAAGGGGAAAGAATAACGAACGATCGACCTCTCCGTGTTCTTCGCTGTTAATATTTGGTTAAACGCCTCTAAACTGAAAATACAGAAAAATGAGCCCCATTGCCGCATGCAGAGTGTTGGTCTCTATCCCTCCATCAACTCATCCTGGTTATGGTCGCTTGGAGCCTGTTCCAAGCACCAAAGGAGTGGAGTATACCAATTACTGAACGCCACAACCTACAATGGGCAATTTAGAAATACCAGCTAGCTAACATGCATATTTCTGCACCGCGGAATGAAACTTATGCTATATGGGGTCAATATACAAACTCCGCAAACACTGAGAGCAAATGCTGAATTTCAACTTTCAACCTTGCAGGTGTGAGGTAACAGTGCTAAAACCGAGCCACCATGTTTAGATACCTTTATACGAACTTAGTTATTTTCAAAGCAGGCGTATAGATTTCTGCACCAGCAGTTCTTTTGCGAGCTGCACCCGTATTTTGTAATTTGCTATTTTGTGTTCCTAATATTTTGTAAACAGTACCAAGTACTGTACTGGGATATAAACGTCACTGTACAAAGGCATATCAGTATGATTGCGAACCTACAATCAGACGCTAGATGGCAGCAGATCACTTCACGCGTTTCTGACCAGGGGAACTTCCTACAAAAATGAAATCATCATTATTATTATAATTATTATAGGCCATTATACAAGTACGAGAATAGGTAAACAGGAACTCTAAAGTTTACACCTATCCATTTTGCTCTCCACGTGGCTCAGTACAATGTACTGCTGTCCACACTGACCGACTTGCTGCCTTCTGTGTCACCAAACCTGCTCTGATCACTGGACTGCAACCTCCAATGCTCTGTTGTCCTCCTGACTGTTACAACATTGTTCTTATTTATATTAATTAATTTGTCCTGCCCGGTGCCACCCAGAGGAGGATGGGATTCCCCCTTGAGTCTGGTTCCTCCCAAGGTTTCTTCCTCCTGAGGGAGTTTTTCCTCGCCACTGTCGCCTTTGGCTTACTCTCTGGGGACTGTGGGCCCGGGACTATGGACTATGATCCAGACAGGACTGTGTAAAGCACTTTGTGACATTGTTTCTGGTTAAAGGCGCTATATAAATAAAAGTCAATTGAATTGAATTGGATCGCAGTTTGGTTATTTAAATTTAAAAACCAAGTTAAACCATTGATCATTGTTTCACCGATTTTCATTGAATTGCACAGTAAGCAACCTAGCAGAACTTGATTTGGTATGGAGTCATCCTTTCAGGTAAGGTGATGGCCAAAGGGTTGGATAAACACAGCATTCACCAGTTTGAAATGAGGAAGCGTACATAACTCTACTTAGTCGTTTTAATCTAAGATCCATATCAAGATTTCAAGTTATGACCAAAACGTCTTAGTGACTATATTAATTAAATAAAAACCCAACAACTTAAGTTACATTCCAATGCCTGCTTTCGCTACATATTAAGTTTCCATTCACACATCTAATACTTTAAGTACGATATTGAGCCACCAGCTTTATTAAAAATGTTGTACTATCAGCTATTTAAATATTCCACGCCCGTCAATTACAGTGTAGTAATCAGGAGGCTCAGGCATCACATGATAACTGCGATAACCGGGCAAAGAAACACGGAATTTGGACCCAAGGTTTAAGGAAGGGGTGGGAATGTGTGTGTGTGTGTGTGTGTGTCGCAACCGTCTGCCCTTGTTTAAAAATGACTACATTGAAGCTTTAGATCAGATGACGACTATTTCTTTATAATGTTTGGTTGCAATCTACGTAATTGATACTATACAAAAAGTCACTTGTAATATGCGAAATGACATGTAAAGTGTGCTTCATCTAAAACTGACCTCACACAATATTCTCACACTAAATCCTTACTGTAAATTATAGTGCGTGAGACTCCCTCGGCAATTTATAAGCTCTTTTACGAAACTGGTTGAGCAAATTGCACCACTCTAATTATCCATTACCTGCTTTCGACGGCCGGAGCGGAAAAAAAAAACAAAAAAAAAACGCTGCCAGTATGGCAGTGACGAAGAGGTTTGTCACCACTTGGTGTCAAACTCCTAGACACAGAGGCTCCAGGAGGCAGCCCGTATGAACAGCGGCGCGCCAGCGAGGCACAAGCAGCCGGAATATACAAAGTTACGACAATCAGGTGAGGCATCCTGGCTTATAGTTTCCGAATATTCTCCTTCCTATGGACCGTTTTTAATCCGGACGAGTGGGGATCCGTCCAGGAGTCGCCTTGATCGAAATAATAATAATAATAATTAATAAAAAAAAGGCGGCTCTATTAATATTCATGTTGGGGCAAATCCTTATGAATACATTCATGACAATATTGTCTCCGTCCGACATTTTCAGCTGCATGTGTCCTCAAGCCAAAGACGTGCGTTTGTGAGACGCGGTGTGCCTCTTTATTTGAGGATGTGGGTGTTGTGTAGTTTGTATCCAAGTACTACCTGGGCTGGCGTCTAGGTGTCATTCAGAGCGACTGATGTCTCTGCTCGCTCGTCTCGGCTGCCACAAGCATGTGGCGATCAAATTGTCCGTGATGCGACACCGATGCCTTTATGATTTACCGGCGTGGTCAATAGAAACGTTTCCTGCTGCCGGCTGGACCTTCTGCAATGCCGCAGGGCTCTGATCTTCCTGCTGTGCCTTTCGTAAAGATGCCTTCGCCTGGGTCTCATATGAAGTGTGTTTGTTGTAAGATCGCCTCCTAACAGCAGCGTGACTCCCAGATGCGCCGAAGAGGTCGGACCCGTTCACACCTCCACCCCGAAAAGGACGGTCTTTTGTCCCCCAGCTCCAGAGAAATCCAATTTAACGGACTTGCCTTGTTTTTTCCATGCACAGCGTGCAATTTGCGTGATCTGCATTCAAATAATGACGATGCGTTAAAGTGAACCTGTATAACGATACCGTTTAACCGCATGCGGGAATCTGCGTGGCTTATGGGGAGCTGACCGCTGGAGAAGCGCAGCTTTCACCAGCATCTCACAACATCTGCAGGATTAGGGCAACTGCTCCGGAAACCAGAGCAATCTTTTAAAACATGTTTTTCGGCGTGAAACACGTCACAGAGACAGATTACCGTTTTTTATAAATACTACTCTGGTCGAGGGTATAGTCATTAATAAGCAGGTGTACAAAGACACTGTGAGCCACTGAGAGACACGTATCGACTTGAGTCGAGATGGATTTTGAAATTCTTCCCCGACAGGAAGGCCCTGCCTGCGCGGGTGTCCACCACGTGTTCCCCAGTCATCCCGCAACATGCGAAGAAATAGACGAAGGAGGGGTACATCCAGCACAGCAGGGTCCGGTTAAAGCTCACAGGCCGATCCCGGGGCGTCCTCCGCTGCTCTGACCTCTGGCGTTTTGACGAGCGGACCTTGTGCCATTGTCCCGCTCGTCGGAGGCACATGTGGCAGCCCATCTTTGCCGTGTCTAGGCGACAGACTGGAGTAGGGGTGGTTTACCGATACAGCCTTGAGATGGACTCGCATTTACAGAACTGTGCTGAATCTCCTGCTGGTGATTTGGGACATTGGGGAGTCCTTCCGACTTCAGGGGGTCAGCCCCATGTTGAACCCGGGGCGGTCCCTATGCTCTTATCCGTGGCCGGTAGCCCAGTCCATCTGCAATGGGGCAGGCAGACTCCGTAAGGGACTGTGGTCTCGTAATCACGACTTTCGCTCGCCTGTTACAGAGGACTGTGGTAGAGCACTGCCCCTTTCATAATTCAACGGGTCCCACACAGTCTGTCTCTGTCTGACATGAACAGAGAAACCCCATTAATCCATTTCCCATATAATAAGCCCCCAGACTGAGAAGGCGGTCTCAGTCACAGACATCTCTGGGATTTGTTCGACCCGCCGTGTGCCAGTTTTGCATGCGCGAGCCCTACGCCGTGGCTCTTCCTGCCTAAATGGCCATTCTGTCCCCCCCACCCTTCTGGCTGTTGCTTTACACGTGACCGTCCCTTTTTCTGTTGCTCGCCTAATGGAGAGGAACAGATGGAAGTTAAAACGTGCCTTTGTGCTCATCAGATGCACAAGTGACCTTTATTTCTGACTCTATGTTTTCACTGCCTCATTGTAAAAGGGCAGTTTTTAAGCGAAATATAATGCCATTCACCGGCGGTGGAGGCTTCTATTCATTGCACGGATTTCACAGTTCAGCTATCCGAGTCCCGTGTCTTTGCTCTGAAACGCTCTACACGCATCTGCTGTGAAATCATTTCTTCTGCATAAAACTGACAAAAAAAAATTAGTTACACGTTCAAAAATGAAAATGCACTTTGACGCAGATGTGTGATTGTTTGTGTCTATGTGTGTGACTGAGCATTGTAACGTTACTAAACGGAATTTCAAATGTTTTACAATTAATTCAGAGCTTTTTCATAGGCATTTTTAAAAAAAATATAAATATTTTTTTTTTTTTTTTTAAAAAAAAAAAAAAAAAAAAAACCTTTAAAAAAGGGGTTTGTTTTATTTTTTTTGGGGGGGGGGGGGGGGGGGGGTGCCTGCCGCTGAATAAAAGGTTTCTTTGACGATGTGGAGAGCAGGTCACGATTAAAGAAGAGGTGACAATGGGATAGTGTCGTCTTTCAGGAAACCGGACTCCGCGCGTGGTAATGGGATCATTAGTTCTTCAAGTTCCAGCAGCCCGTCATGCACCCCAGCTTTGCTGAGCTGCTGCAGGCATCAGAACCTCCTAAACAAAATACCTGCCCTCCTCAGGGCCCCGCCGGCCTCGGACTGATGTGGGATAGGCCTTGGTTCCCCGCCTGTCACATGCCCTGACCGTGACCGGGATCCAAGGTGGCACGCATCACGAGGCGTGCGAGGGGCCGTCTTTTCGTGTGACGTGTCCTCACGGCTGTCTCCCTAATCGCGTTTGCAAAAAAAAACGGGGTCCCGCGATACGAAGGTACAGAGTTTCTCTAAATTAATAACCCGTCTATTTAAGTCTTCTCTTCTCCATCATGTAGCGTCCTTGGTCATGTGCTTAACGAAAAACCTCAGAAAGTTCTGGAAATAACTGACGAAAAACAGTTACCTGTCGTGAGAATCAGCAAGAGCTTAGACCTGGCAGGTAGTGTGACTCTATCAGCTATCCCTCTTTTTAAAAGGCACCCTTTGGTCATGACTGTATGCCATCCTGTCGGATTGGCAGCCCCAAAATGACCCATTTTCACCACTGCAGTGTTTACACGTTTCCTTATGCATCAGCAGTTACTCCTGCTGACCTTTCCTCGGTCGCTTTTTTATATTGTCTATAAATCTGGTTTTTAGGGAGCTGGACTGTGTTTCAAACATGGTTCAAATGTGTTTTGAGCCGCAGTGCGTATGTGACCGTAGAACTCTGCATGGATTTTGACAGGCCATGATGAAATGGGAGATCATCAGTGGGACTCGGGTCGATCTTCTGCTGACTTCGCTCCTCGCACCCCTTCCGAAAGCACTTCCGGTTAACAGCTTGGCGCTAACGGACTCTGATGGGTGTTGTGTTCCATATCTGCAAACCAAGGTGGCCAACAAGAAGCCAGTTTGCTGGAGTCATTTACCTGTTCCTAGAACAGGCTGCCAAGTCTGCGCTCTGCTCTGAGGTTCCACATCAAGATCAGAACCCTGTCATTCTCCGCTCCAGCTTGCGGTCGGTATAGCATGATGGACAAATGGCACACGTGGTCAGCTTCTGGAATGCTCGGTGCTGTTTCTGTTATCGTACAGAATCATGAGCTTATTAATTCATAGTTAGAATCCTATTACCTGTGTGTGTGTTATGGATGTGCTGATTCAATATTCAGTACTGGTATTAGTCCAATACTGACCAAAAACACTGGATCGGTTATCAGAAAAAAATAAAGTTATAATCCGAAACGATACATGGGTAAGCCTCACTTCCCGTTGCCAGACCGGCGTTTCGTTTAGTAATTACTCGTTTAGGGAATTAGAGTATTTGTTTCACGGTGTGAGCATTTTTAGATGGCTCCATTACACACGGCATACAAATGGATGAAAAGTTGTTTAAGCGGAGACTACAAGACTATCAGAATGGCATCAATATCGGCTGATATTTAAGGTCATCATCGATATCAGAAATAATAAAGCGGTCGTGAGCCGTCTCTTGCGTGTGTGTGTGTGCCTGCGAGTGGCATGTGTGTGGCGTGTGTGAACTGCAGGCCCAGCATGGGCTACGGTACCACCGCTGTACCCAAGCTGTCGCCATGGCAGCAGATTTAAATATGAAGACGTGGTGAAGGTTTGCAGGCTGCACGGTAATCCGGAGCGATCCTGCCAAGGCTGAAGATGGACGAGTGAACAGGATCCTCTCCAGGAGCTGGGAACTAGCAAAGTTTTACTGCAGGAGAGAGAGGGAGAGGGATAGGAAAAGACAGAGAAAGGGAGAGAGTGGGGGAGAATGTAAAAAGAGGGAGAGGGATCCTTACTGTGTACATCTGAGTGAGAGCAAAAAGGAAGAGAGAGGCGTACTGTTTATGTGTGGGGCTGAGATGGAGAGAGGCTGGGGAAAAGGAGATTCATTATGCCTTACAAAGAGCTGGGTATAGATAGACAGAAACAAGGGGGCAGAGCCACGCTGATTCTGCTGTGAGTTATTGTGTGGTAGAGTGAGGGAGAACGGGGCTCAGGCACGGGGTGTCACTGCCTTTCTGGGCTTGACCCCATCGGACGTGGAGAACTAGTGGGATGCGATCTTATCTGCATTCGGCAGCTGGCGGAACGTGAGGCCAGCTAGCTCTGGTGAGTGGTATTGACTTGGGGTCCTTGGTGGTCCTGCATTCAACCCAGGTGCATTTCCTGGTCAGGTAGGCACAGGTTTGAGACTCTGGGGGGCTCTTGGAGGTGGGGGGTTCACTCGGCCCTGAGGGTGTGTTTGTGTCACTTGTGGACATACCGGTAATTAGCCTGTTATTTCGCAACTGGGTGCCTGCGGGGGAGGGCCGTGAGGAAGCGTGCCACGTTTGTTGTTGTTGTTGCCACTTGACCATCTGCAGGCTCTCCCTCGCCTTTCGTCACACAGTATGCATTGCTCTGGTGCGGTCTTAGCTTTCTGTGGAGGGGCTGCCATGCCCTCCACGTGCCCCCCACGCAGCCACAGTGGGTCGGCCATGTGAGAGGGGGGCTCGGCATGGACGCCTTGAGTTGGCATCATGACTTAAACCCAACACTCTCTGCTCCAGGGTAGAGCTCCTCTTACAGGTGCATAGTGGGCGTAGCAGATGCTGGTTGTATTTTTTTGTTTCCTGCCACTTTCTGTGTGACACGGTGGCTCTTGGCAGGCCTTTCTGAAGTTCTTTTCATTGTGACAGTGACAATACTTCTATTTACCAATTGCTGAGGCACAGGCACAATTTTGCGTCCGACACCCCGAGCCTCACGCCGGTCCTAAGCTTAGTGTCTCCACTGGCTGGCTCTCTGTCCGAGCGTTCTGGGAAGAGGTCTGCAAGTGTCATTAAAAGTGCTGGTATTCTGCTCCATTCTGATAAATGGTACCCCCCCCCCACCACCACCCAGTAATTTGTCAGGCATTAGCCACTTCATTTTGTTCTCAGAGTAATCATGGTGGCTGGGGAGGGGTGTGACATTCAATTAACTGGTGTGTGTGATGCTGCAGAGATGACCTGTCGTGTGCTATTACAGTGTGTCTGCGACTCTGTGCGACTGTGTGTTCATGTTGCGTGACCTGGTGTGTGCGTGCATGTGTGTGCACGTGTGAGCTTGTGTGGGTGGTTATGGGTGGCTCTCAGTGTGTATGTATGGCTCTGAGTGTGTATGTGTGGTTCTGAGTGTGTATGTATGGCTCTGAGTGTGTATGTATGGCTCTGAGTGTGTATGTGTGGTTCTGAGTGTGTATGTGTGGCTCTGAGTGTGTATGTATGGCTCTGAGTGTGTATGTGTGGTTCTGAGTCTGTATGTGCGGCTCTGAGTGTGTATGTGTGTCTCTGAGTGTGTATGTGTGGCTCTGAGTGTGTATGTGTGGTTCTGAGTCTGTATGTGCAACTCTGAGTGTGTATGTATGTCTCTGAGTGTGTATGTATGTCTCTGAGTGTGTATGTGTGGCTCTGAGTCTGTATGTGCGGCTCTGAGTGTGTATGTATGTCTCTGAGTGTGTATGTGTGGTTCTGAGTGTGTATGTATGGCTCTCAGTATGTATGTGTGGCTCTGAGTGTGTATGTATGGCTCTGAGTGTGTATGTGTGGTTCTGAGTGTGTATGTATGGCTCTGAGTGTGTATGTATGGCTCTCAGTATGTATGTATGTCTCTGAGTGTGTATGTGCGGCTCTGAGTGTGTATGTATGTCTCTGAGTGTGTATGTATGGCTCTGAGTGTGTATGTGTGGCTCTGAGTGTGTATGTGTGGCTCTGAGTGTGGGTTATTCCAGTAGCCATAAATGTAAAGGAAAAATCTGGTACAGAAGGACATTGTTGTAATTTAATGCTTTAAACATCGTAACCTTGACAACCTCGTTATAAAAATAAACCGTCACCGCTAAATCAATCAGCCACAAGTGGCCGATTTGTAATTGTAATTGTAATTGTAATGGTTGGTTGTAATACGATGGTCTCGGCTCAGTCAGTTTCTAAGCGGGCCCACGTTCTTCACGAGACCACGGAATGGCATGTTGGTGCTGTTTTCGTGGCACAGGCTAGAAATGCAGCGAAACATGTCTTATGGTCTGCGCCTGGTTCTTTCCTCTCCAGATCAAGTTGGCATGGGGAAGAGGAAATAACACTGCCCCCCCCCGCCCCCAACTGAGCCCTGTGAAGAGAGGGAGCTGCTGCGAAAATGCACCTTCACCTTGCCCTCCTCTGGATGTGGTTTTGCGCCTCCCACCTCTGGGGGCTGCCCTTCAAGTCTGATCTTGAGCTGGACATCACTCCCAGGATCACCGTGTCCTTTAATGGTAAGACAGCCCTGCCCGCCCCCATCCTGTCAGCATCACACTCAATATCCTGTCCAGAACGCTCAAGCAGTCCCGAGATTTCCATGGTCCACTTTGTCGGGAGCTTTTCTGTCTCACCGTGTCCTATTCGGCCTGAGCGGTGCCCCGATCGACATGCCACTCTGCTCACATTGAAGGAGGGTGGTGACACGGTTTCTGGAGAAGCGGGTCGGGATGGTTTGAAGCCGACCCCGTCCCACTTCGGACTGTCAGCCCTCTGCAGCCACGTCCTACTTCACTGGGACCGTGAACATGGCACAGAGCCTCCGTGGTCGCTTAGCGCTTGGCCTCGTTGTTGATAAGGAGCCTTCAGCCCATGAAGGCACGGATGAAAATGTGGGTGAAAACACTACAAGCTCTGCTGTCTGAGAGGGGCTGTTTTGGGTGGCCTTGTTTCCTGTGGGTCACATCATAGACCGGCGATAAACAACGGCAGAAAAACAAAATCAGGCCGCTGTAAATGGGGGGAAAAAACAGATGGGTTTTATTTAAACACTTCTCTTATGGGTGTGCCAGCACTGGGGGGCGAGGCTGGGGGGCTACAGGAGGCTATCTAGAGACAATGATAATGAAGAACTAAGGGGACACATTGTTGTGAGGAGCTGGAGGTTGGCCCAGTCCCTTCCTCACGGTTGTGGTCTGTATGATGACATCACACAGTGTCGGCATGGTAACAGCTCCCTATCGGGGGGGAATGTAAACCTTTAAGAGGTCTGGTAAATGTTTATCCACCTCTCACAGAGCCTACAGCCAGGTCAGTGTGACTGCCGTTTAAACAGGGGCTGCGTATGGCTTAGAGTGGCTGAAGAGAGGGGGGTTTTGGATTGTGAGGGGCAGGCCAGGCTAGATCTTGTATAGCCAAGAGATTGTTGGGTCTGTCTTATCTTGTTGATCAACGTGTCTGGATGCCTCCATCTTGCTCAGTTTAGCATGTATGGAGTTGTATGCCCCCCCGCTGGAGTGAGAGAGAAGGAGTCACGGCTGCATCTGCATGGGTTCTTTAGGAGCAGCACATCACAGAAGCTCCTCCCACCATCCTGGGGGACCCCCGCTCCCCCCTTATTAAATAAGCTAATAGCTACATGCTTGTTTGAGTGTGTGTGTGTGGTGATGTGTGTTCAGTGGTAAGTGGATTCATGAATGAAGGTGTTTGTGCGAGTTTGCATCTGTGTACATCCATTCTACATGTGTATGTGTGTGTGTGTTACTTATGGTTAAGGTTAGCGCTGGGTTAGGGTTGTCACAGGTAGGATTATAGAACAGAATCATAGAAATGAATGCAAGTGTCTAGTTTTTGGCCCCAGGAAAAGCTTCAGTCTAAATCTCTCCCTTCAGCCTGTGTTGGTTCCAGCCCCAGGTTCTCCACTCTGGGCTGAAATACCTACCTTTGGTCTGAGAGGGTTCCAGCCCCAGGTTCTCCACTCTGGGCTGCTGTGGTTTATTGTGCCTCTGAACCTTCCACAGCCTCTCCATGCTTCACAGGGGCCTTTTGTCTTTTTGCCGTTCTGCGGTCTGACAGTAGGCCCTGTCAGGCTGGTCTTCTTGCTGTCCTCACTGGCAGCCATCGTTCCCCCGTTGGCCTTTGCTGGTCGTTCAGGGCACTTTCTCTCTCTCCCCTGCTCCTCTCCCCCTCTGTCCCAAAGAGAGCACACAGTGGCTCCCCCCACACCATTCCCACCTCATGTTTCTGGGAAACTCTTCAGCTTCCACACTGCCCCAGGACTAGCCTGTGGAGATGGCTTCACGTTGAGTCTGATTGGCTGGGACAGGTCCCCCCCCATGGTTACATCCTTTCACAGAGTGCCCCTCCCCAATTCGCCTACCTGTGATACAGTCAGTAGTAGAAGCCGCATGTAGAGACACATACATGAGACTCACTGTGAACGTCTCTATGTTCTGGGCTGATCATGAAACCCAGTCCTGACTGACCATGATCCAGGCTATCTCATGGGATTTCCCTCCAGAAAATGGCAGCTGGAGAAACACAGCCTGGCTTACTGACTGAAATTGATGGAACTCATTCTAAGCTCACAAAGCCTGGCTTCAACACCTTTGGGGTTATCGAACATGGGAGATCTCTCGCATTCATGCAGGGACCCAGCAAACCCAGTTCAACTGGAATTTTGCAGAGCTGGAATCTTGTTCAGGTTCACTCACGTCTTGCTTTCACTTGACAGGGCTGTGGGTCTGGAAAGAGAAAGAGTTCACATTCTGGCAGGTTGTGTGTGTGTGTGTCTTTGCAACTGTGGGAGCCATCACCTGGAGGGCGGCTGGGAACAGCTGAGTGAAGTTGTGTTTACCAGAGGCATGTGTGTGTGGAGGTACCCACAGTGGCAGAAATGTGCAGGCTCAGACACGTGTGTGTGTGTGTGCTGGCAGGCACTGCGTGGGTGTGCGTGTGGGTGCTCAATGCAGGTACTGGCTTGCGTGTGCTTGTATCCATGGGAGACTGCGGCAGGTTGTCATCCCGATTCGGGGGGAAAACGCTGAAACTCGCTGGCCCCTCCTCCCTCCATTGGAGGGGATGTGTGGCGGGGGTTGCTGTGGGAATATCTTATGGGGGTGGGCTCTCTTCTATGCTCTGATTCAATTGGCCAAATCTGCCAGACTTGAACCAATTGAGTTCTGTAACACTGATGGCATGTAAGGTACCTGCACCAGTGGAAGGTCATTCCAGTTCATTCGCTGTCCTGTGAGTGCAGCTCCACCCTCTCCTTGTACAGCCAGCCCCCCAGCCATCAGCTGCGGTTGTGAAATGTGACTTTCCCTGGCACCTTTCACCAGGGAAACCTGTCCAGCCAATCAGGAGCCGCTCAGTGCCCATCACTAATGCAGCTGCCAGGGAGTGTTCACCGTGGAACTGTCCAAGATAGACTCGCTGTCACTTGTCCTGGCGCCCAGGAAGACGACCAATGAGAACATGGTGTAAGCTGGAGGATCCAGCCTGTGATGGACCTCCATTTACCAGGGATTTGCTGAGAAGGTCCAGTGGCAGCTGGCTGTGTTACCCTTACCCTCAGGGCTGATGTGCACCCCTGGTGGCACCTCTGCACTCGAGATGCGATGGCGGTCTGATGAGCGATCCGATTCCCCTGGGAGAGTTTCAGAATTACCCTAATTTACTATGGATAAGAAGAGAGTAAGCCCTTTCAGAATTAGCATATGTGCGTAAACTTCACCAGGTCTCCAGAGAGTGACTGAATTTTAAATCCAAGGGAGGGAACCAAACCGGCTGGGCCGCTAAGACTTGGCGGCGGGGGGAGGGGAGAGGCAAGGATCAACAGGACAAACATGAAACACTGAGGTAGAATGTGACAGAAGACTGTAAAAGGCATTTGGAAGGGTTAACCTGCACAGGGGGTGGATCCTGTTCACTTACGGGTAGAAGCTACTCAGGAACATAGCGGTGGGGGGGGGGGCAGTCAGGGTACCCGCCCAGCCACGCCCCTCAGGCAGGCTTCAGTTTGTTCTCCACCCCAGAACTCCACACTCCTAGGCCCTGATGAATGACCTGTGTGCTGAAGCCTATGTTTTCATTCCTCTGTGCTGTGCTGTTCTCCCATCTGCATTCCTGTACACAGATAAGATCCCCCCTTCTCTTCTCCAATCTCTGCTGGTCTCAGAAAGCCTGGAGCCTCTTCCAGGAAGCATGGGCCACAGGGCTGGAGCACCCTGGGTGGGATGCCGGTCCACCATACTCACACAATCACACACCGTCACTCCATATTGGAAATTCACTCAGCTGCATGTCAGGTCTGCAGGGGGAATCCTGAGAATCCAGAGAACACACCCAGTCACAGAGAGCTGGGGGTGGGATTTGAACCCCCAACCCTGGAGGCATGAGGCTATGCTTTATTTTGAATTCATTATTCAAAAAAGGTAAAGAATAAAAACTGAAGCAGAATTGTAGCAGTGATTGTAATGCATGAACCATTAGCACACAAATATCTGCTGGCTGTATTCAGAGGGAACAAAGGTACTGATTTAAAAATGCTGCTCATAGGCAGAGACTCCTGTTTATATAAGTAGAAAGTCAAAATTTCTCCTGTTTAGCTTCAAGCTGCCAACGCTTTTCATGGGAAGTCTGCCTGCCACACACACACACACACACACCATGACAGGCAATCCTATAACTCCTCTGAGTCACAGGGAGGGCCCAGAGCAGAGGAGGCCCCAGGACTGGATGTATTATACCTTCAGAAGCTGACCCTGGATCAGCAGGTCTGCTCATGATTAGTGTCCTGGGCTGGCTGTGAAGGTATGGCTGTGATTGTCACAGGGGCCCAGCACAGGTGAGGAGGGCCATCCACGCCCGGGCATTGCAATGACATGTAAGACTCACATCTGGAGAGAAGAAGCAAGCCTTCGGGTGATTAAGAAACCAGTTGTGGCTGATGGTTAAAGTATTATATCTTCTGTATGGTGTATCGATGTCTAGGTCAGGTGCCCATCTGTGGCTGCCCAGGAATATCTGTGCCCATGTGAGGTCACATCTGAGCATACCTTGAGGCTGCCCAGAGGTTGTCCTGAGGCTGCACTGAGGCCGCACTGAAGCTGCATTGAGCTGCACTGAGGATAGATTGTAACGTTGTCTACTCTGTGACCTGGGATGGGAGAGGCAGCTTGTTGCGTGACTTGAGGAAACTAGGATAAGAGAAGGAGTGAGAGCTCCAGGGCTGGGCAGGAATTCACTACATGATGCCCAGGCGTTTTGAGGGATTCCACGGTGCTGCCCAGAGATGGTTCCATGTGGCTCAGGGGTTTGTTGTCCATTCCATTGCATGTTGCAATGCATCCCTTCTCTCTCTGGATGCAAGGCGCTATAGGGCTGCCATCATAGGCCACCCGGAGAGTTGTGAGTGTACCCGGACTCCGGCTGAATTTTCGGCCAATCTCACGTCCCGTTTTGCCCCTCACTTCCCGTGCTATGCATGACCGGTGTCACAGAAGGGACACGTACCATGCACCGTCTCCGTGGTCTCCTAGCTAACCGGAGATGGAGCGTCTCGAAACACCACCGGCGTTGTTACGAGCCGTTACGATGCACAGCTAGTGATGAGGCTGCAGCTGAACACAGCCCTGGGGGGCTTATAGGGAGAGGCATGTAAATGAGGTCGCCGTAGCTGCATGTCATCTGCATAGTGCTCATTTGTGTCTGGACCTTTTTACCTAACCATGGCTTTCCCAAGGAAGTAAAGGTCCATTAAAGTTGGTGGGGTGTGTGGGCAGAGCCTGAGTATCTATGGTGTTGATCATGTCTTCCCAAGCTCTGGTCCTCCTCTGGTTTAAAAGCCTGTGATTGGGGACCCTCGCGTCCCGCTGAATGGCATCCCTGGTTGTCTCGCTAGCCTGAAGAAAGTTCAGAGCAGACACACAGGTGTGTGGGTCCCCTTGAGTACCCCGGGTTTCAGCCTCCTCTTCCCTGCTGCCCCTTTTCCATAGCAGCTGTGCCTTTGCCGTCGGTGCCGTAAGGGAGTCTGCGCTTTTGCGAGAGGGGGTGGTCTTTTTCCTCACCTCTGAGATCTTCCACTACAGAACTCTGGACACCAGGAGGGAGGCCGTGGACCTGCAGGCTCTCTCCTGGCAGCTGTGGGCATGGCTCACCTCCTGCAGTGAGCAGATGTCATGCCCGCAGGCACCTGGCAAGCCAAACAGTTACACAGTAACACGTGGAAACAGAGAACGTATTGTCATGCTTCCTTATGGTTTGGGGTGTACCCTCCACCCTGTAAAACCTGTTATCCGTGATACAAACGAAAGCAAGATCAAATTTCCAAGGGATGAGAAAACAGTAGTGACTTCTGTTCAATGTGTCTGCCTTGGTAAATCGCTTCCTGCTCGGTTGTTGTTACCAGGGGACTTTTTCATGAGGGTAACACTTAACAAACACACAATATACAGTTGAATTATGGGGAGTTATTTCTGCTGCTATGGGATACCTTGTTCTGGCACCCTGATTGGTTGGACAAGAAGGAGAATCTGGCCAATCAGGCGGTGTATGTATATGGGTACTGGAAATTATTGGCTAAACCACTAGCTGGCTGCTTATAACCAACCATTAGCACACCCTGCTGTGCTGTATAAAATATGCTATCAAGTCACTGGGGTTTAGACAAACTTACCCAATGAGATGAACAGAACAGACACGGCATATATCTGGGAAAGTGTGGGGGAGAGTTGGCATGGCAACAAGAAACTCAAAGGCCCCCCCCCCCATTCTAAGGCCCCAAGGTGGTTGGCAGCAGAGGGGAGAGACTCAGGCAGGCTTGGCCCTCAACACAATCATATATAATTACATCTTGTATCTGTACAGTGAATCTGTGAGGGCGTCTGTAGCGGGTACGAGAGAGTCACAACCGTCAGGACTCCAGAATCAGCACACCCCCAGCTTCAGGCCAATACTGACACGGTGACAAACAATGGCCCCTGATGTGCGTGCCAGCTGATTGGATCACGCCGATGACATCATGGAACATATATCAGTGTAACAGGAGAGGGCAGAGGTACCCCTGCATGGTTCGAAAGGTGACTGCGTGGACGAGACAATTGTCACGCTGACCAGTCTCAGGTCTCATGAAAGGAAATCCTCACCACTCACCGCAAAGTCAGAATGGTGACTGGAGGAGAAAAGTCAGCCACGGATGAATCTCATCCCGGTGGGGGAAACGTGATCAGGCTTATTTACGAGACACGAAGGCCTAGCGATCATAAAAGGCAGATGGAGATGAGGGATTACGGCTGTTCGCCAGCTTCGGTGTTCCTGCAGATGTGCTGTGACTCTGCCCTGCCCAGCAGGTGGCAGCGTGGTTAAGAACACAGACCAGGGACTGGAACACTGCCGGTCCGACAGGATCTGCAGCGACTCTGACCGGAATCACTCCCGTGAAATATTCGGCTGTGTGAACTGGATAAAACTGGATTACACTCTGGATAAAAATGTCCCCAAAGCAGCCAGATAATAATAAGTGATGGGAAGGGAGGCACAGATTTCAGACTCCTCATCCAAATCCGTGCTCAGTGTCGTCTGTCTGACTTGACGGCTGTGTGTGGTGCTCTGGGCTCAGTCCAGACCCGAATGCCCGAAGCGGCTGCTCTACTTTGATCTCCTGATTGTGGAGGAGGAGGAGGAAGGTTGGTGGTGGAGAGATGGGAGCACTGACACACGCACCCATCAGCTGGCTTCCGTGTGACACTTATAGCTCCTCCTTCACGTCAGGGGTCTGAGAGGCAGTAGGAGAGTATCGCTACCTAGACAGGTAATTACCCTGTTTAAGGGTAAGTAAGAGAGTATCCCTATGCCTTTCAATATTCACTGAAACAGATTCTGACTCAGACCTGCTGTATCTCTGGACATGGACTCTGACTCCGGGTTTTGGAATGTGTGCCGTGGCGTACTAGAGAGTCAGAGGGAAGGGGCAGGTGAGTCAGCACAAAGGAGGGGCACCTCCAAAGGGCACCTCCCCCTTGGTGTTCACAGGGTCGATACACAGATACTAACAAGCTGCTGGGGACAGTCTCTCACTCTGCAACGTTGTCTGAACGTTCTGTGAGAAATGCAGGCTCACAGCACAGTCCACAAGGAAAGATTAGGAAATCAAAAACATTTTAAAAGAGGGCTAAAACAGGGAAGAAAGAGAGTTGGGTGCAGGGCAAACATGGCTGGTGCCACCTGGCTGCCAAAGGCGGCATAGCACAGCGATTCCACCAAGGAGGAGCATGTAACAGCATGGCCCAGATACTCAAAAAGGAAAATGGGACATCCCAGAATCCTCCAGTCCCGTCACAGAGACTGGGGTGCTGGGCAGAGGCTGCTATGGCGCATACAGGATACATGTGTTCACTTAATCAGGGAGGGTCAACCCTGGGGTTCAGCTTCGACTGTCAGCGCTGATCCCAGAACAGAGAAGATGGCTGTGAATAGAAACAGCTGAGGGCTAGACAATATTACAGTTCAGGTGATGGGGGGACCTCATGATCACTGATGTCAGCTGTGGGTGTGGGGGGTACACTGCTAATGAGCTCGTTCATTCATTCATTCATTCACCTGTAGGTATATGAATCCACCCTCAGACCCCAACGCCTGCCTTGCCCACGTCTGACTCCTGTGTTTCCCCTGTGCTGAAGCCCAAATTTTTGTCTTTTATTTGCCCCCCCGTTCTATTTCACTAACCCGTCTCCACTACCCCACCAAAATAACCTCCCTCCTCCCTCCCCCCATTCCCAAGGTTCTGTTCTCTGTCCCATCAGGAAGAAGTTTTACAGCAGTGTTTATGTTGTGTGACCATCCATCCATCCATCCATCAAAAAATCTGTAAACTTCTAATTCCTGTGCACACGTGAGCCGTGAGAGTGGGAGGAGTCAGATTGTATCTTTGGTCATTCCAGGGCTGCTGGGATGCAGGCGTTTCGGTTTCGGTTTGACCCAAAACTACAGCACGCTGCTGCTGGAGGATGAAGAGGGTGTGCTTTACATTGGTGCCCGCGAGGCCCTCTTTGCCCTGGACACTGGCGACATTACGGCACTGGGTACCAACCTGTCGGTGAGTCTGCCTCCGAGACTCAGTCTGCTTCGTTTACACTGGAGGCTGTCCTGTCGTTACAGAGACCAGACAACATGGCGAACCTCATCCCTGGGGTCTCCTGCACGTAAACGGGGGTCGATCTCATCGTCTCTGTTTTCTTTCAGATCCGCTGGGAGGCTTCAGATCTGCAGAAGCAGCAGTGTTTGAACAAAGGGCGGGACAATCGGGTAGGACCCCCATGTTGAGCTTGCATGTGTGTGCGTGTATCTCTCGAACCCATGCCCCATAGCTCCCTGCCTGAGGGCTTCCTAGCTGCTCATGAGGCCAGTTCATTGCCAAGCTGCCCCAAAGCTTTGTCACCCCTCGGCTGGGCACGTTTCACGTCCCTCCAGTTCCACCGGAGGAGCTCCTCTGAGTTCCTGGTCTGTTTTTCCCGCAGACCGAGTGCTTCAACCACATCCGGTTTCTCCAGAGGTTCAACGAGACCCACCTGTATGTGTGTGGCACCAATGCCTTCCGCCCCCTCTGCGTCTACATTGTAAGACCACCGTTTCAGGCCATGTGGTAGTGAGGTCTAGACTTCTGAGCTGCCCCTCACACGCCCCCTTTGTGCCCCCTCCTCCGGCAGGACGCAGAACACTTCACCTTCTCCTCCCGTTTTGAGGAAGGACGGGAGAAGTGTCCCTATGACCCTGCCAAGGGCTACACGGGCCTCTTTGTGGGTAAGGGGCGGTTCCTCCGTTGCCATGGTGACTCTGCCAGATCCCCCAGTAAAGTGAGGGGTATCCTTAAGTGCATCATCCAGCCGTGGGATCTCTCATTGTGTGAAGCCGCTCACATTTGTGACAGTGTTTAGAGGCAAGCAGGAAAGACCTGGGTTTGGCTTGACCTGATACCCCTACCCTGTGCCCCCCCACAGACGGGGAGATGTACACGGCCTCGCAGTATGACTTCCGCAGCTCGCCTGACATCCGCCGCAACTTCCCCAACCCCATGGTAAAGACTGAGGAAGGTCCCACACGCTGGTTGCTAGGTGAGGATGGGGGGGCTCTGTGGGTCCGGCTGGGATCTTCACTGATACATTCGGTTTACACTGACCCGGTAACCACGGGTCAGTATAAATCTCCTTGTGTGCCTGGGTTTACATCAGAGCAACACAGACATCCTGGAGCTTCTGGGTATGGCTGCTCCCAGCAGTCCGTTCAGCCTGAGGAACAGCAGGCCGTGTCATCATCCCATACACTGAAGCCAAGTCTCATATCAGTGCTTATAAACAACATTGCAGATATTTCCCTCAGACGCCATGTGTTCATGCTGTGGATCATCTGTGTCAGCTTGTGAAATATATGCACGCAAAGTCATAGGGTCATACGCCGGAGACCCTCAGGGAGGGTACTTTTACTGATCGACTCTTCTTTAGTTACTTTGCATGCTGTTGTGTTTTTTCTTTTGCTAAACATACGTGTTTTTAAACACGTCTATTTCACCTCTGTTGTGGGGAGCAGTTGCTCATTCATATCAATGTCAGAAGTGGGATTCGAACCCATCTTAGGTACTGAACCTGAGTTGCTCCCATAAACATCAGCAGGTACGGCATCCAGTCGTGGCTAAAATGCCAGGTTGACGTGGTGATGTCTGTGGTTTCAGAGGCTGACTTTGTAGGATCCGCGATGCTGCGAGAGAGCATCAACAGCTCCACAGGGGACGACGACAAGATCTACTTCTTCTTCACAGAGAGGAACCAGGAGCAGACGTTCTACTACAGCCAGACCAGGGTAGCCAGGGTGGCCCGAGTGTGCAAGGTGAGCTACCGCTGTCACCCGTGGAAGGGTTCACTCGCGATGTTAAAGAAACGTTGATTCAATCACTGGGAGAAGGGAACACGGGGTGCACGTGTCACCTCTGGCCGCTCTTAAAGTGCATGGTTCTAATGACAGGAATGTTCCATCTCAGAATGAATGGTTCTGTTGATTTGAAACACTTATTCTCACAGAACATGTCGTTCTAATGACGGAGAACACTCATTCTCAAAATGTGTCATTAAAATGATGGAACACTGGTCCTCAGAAATGCATCGTGAGGGTGACAATGATTTTATCTAATGGGTAAAATGGATATCTGATGGTTGCTATGAAGCCTTTATGATGTTCCTGTTACCAGGCAGACTAGAGAGTTTCTCCCAGAGTCCTCTCTCTCCCTGTACCCCCCCCCAGCTCAGTTTCATTTCGAGTTTCAGGACCAATCAGGAGCAGTTCTTTTCTGAGACTAAAAGCAGTTGGACAGACCTCTCCCAGACATTCACATGCACTCCACTCAGCTCCTCCCAAAGCTTACTTTTCAGACCTGTCATTTTTTTTTTAAATCACTAATGGCTCCATTATGAATGGAGTGAGACCGCCCACACTCCCATACACACACTTATGAGTGTGTGAGAACGACAGACCAAAGCAGCACAGACCTCAGTCTGGTATGAGTGGCTTCTCTCCTGTAACAGCGACTCCTGCAACACCCAGACCGCAGACCCCCATACTGGGCTCACCAGCACTGTAAGGTCCTTCACCAGGAAGTCTCCATTTGAGCAGTGCATCACATGACCTGCTGATCATGAGGCTGGCCTCCTAAGAGCCCATCGTCCACTTTCCAGCCTTCTAGAAAACCCCCTCAACCCCCAAAGGCCCGTTCAGTACCTGTCCACAGAGGTGCCCCTACCCTGATCTGGCCTGCCATTAAATCTACGGACCCTCCGGCACAGACTACAAAACCGGAATCCGTTTCAGGCAGATAAGAACGTACTCACATAGCCCTTGATGTGGAACTGAAGGCATTGAGATGGTTCGCTATCTGCCCTTTGGTGTCCTCTGTGAGCTTAATGGCATCTGACAGTCCAATGATTGCCCCCACCCCCCCCGCAGTGCTAGATCTGCAGCACGTCTCCTTCAGCTAATCCCAAAAACATAGGAGGGACGAGCTCTTGATCACATGACAGCCTCGGCCACAGGACAACCCCGTCCACGCTTTCGGTTTTAAATTCTCTGATGGCTGTGGACTCTGCAGGCCGAAGAGTAATTACCGTGATAATACAGTAACAAAGACTCAGCATGAGCCAGAAAACGTGTTAAGGAGTAACAACAGGCAGAGTCTGAGCTCTGCTTTTGGGAGCTTCTGTGTGTGTGAGTGTGTGTGTGTGTGTGTGTGTGCATGGGTGGGAAACCTTCGTGTGAGCATGTTGCCTCACGTTTGTGTTTGCGTGTCTTGCCCCTGAGTGCAGGGGTAGCAGCTCTTGCCCAATTGCCGGGCAG
The DNA here is from genome assembly GCA_009936485.2 of Gymnarchus niloticus. Taxonomy (NCBI): domain Eukaryota; kingdom Metazoa; phylum Chordata; class Actinopteri; order Osteoglossiformes; family Gymnarchidae; genus Gymnarchus; species Gymnarchus niloticus. Next base: position 185,702 of record JAACJT020000056.1, read on the forward strand.
GCTGGTCTGAATGTGCCCCGTCTTTGATGTCGGACCAAGATCAAACAGAAGAGAAAGCACACAGATATGAAGCTCAGTGTGGCGTTTCGAACAGACAGTTTCACCTCACGAGATACGAAGGGTTTCCATAATCACATGATGGATAGTGCGGCACGTGATTACTCTGTCTGCTCAGCGGCACGTGAACTTTGACCTTTGTCTCCAGTCCATTTCCTTAATTAATGGAGCTGGCCTGATTTAGATGCACATTTTGCTGTAGGCCTTCCTCCCCGTGAAATAAAGCTCAAGAGAGCGTGTCCACTCTGCCGTCCCCCCCACAGGGCGACTGGGGAGGCCAGCGCACCCTGCAGAAGAAATGGACCTCCTTCATGAAGGCTCGTCTGGTCTGCTCCCTCCCCGACTACGAATTTCACCTCAATGTGCTCCGCAGCGTCTTCGTGATGGAGATCCCAGGAAAGGCTCCCCAGAAGGCCGTGTTCTACGGCGTTTTCGGCCTGGAGTGGTAAGGACGATGGCGGGGCTGGCATGTCAGCAGGGTGTGGACTGGCCTTGCGGAAGATGCCCTGGGGGAGCAATTTTGGCCTTAGTGGAGGTGGCAGGGTGAGGGTAATCTCCATGTGAGCCGGGGCCTGGAGACATTTCGAGCTGATTGCCGGGAGGATGTGTGTCACAGAAGTGGGCCGGGGACTGAGGATGAATTAAACCATGTTTCATCTCACGAGGCCAGAAGGACATGGAGAACTGCCTCCTCCCCAGGTGCCAGGCTGTACAGAGCCAGCCAGCTGTTCATTTCTGTAAGGCATGGCCTCCTTGCCCCATGCTATCAATCTGCAGGTTGACCCACAGGGTGCACAGGTGTGGGGCTGAGGAACAGTAAGGTGGGTGACTGTATGATACATGGTACCACCCTCTAGGTAGGAGCATGTCAGTGGACAGTCACGGTACTCTAAAGCTTGAGAGAGAATGACTTTCTTCCTGTGACTTCTGGCTGAATCTAGCACGGTGGGACTTGAACCCAGCCAAATATCACGCCGCACTTTGTGTTTATATGGGAGATTGTAAAAATATTATTAGTCTAAGCAAGCGAACCCACCTTTGACAAGACACTTTTTGACTAGACTGAATTCATAACGCATTCTTTGGTAGCTGTCTGTCAGCCTCCAGCCTCTAGGGGGTGCTGCCTTTCATAAGCAGCTTTTTGTGGACACTACCTATATTCCACCAACTCTTCGGAATGTCATGCAACAACAGAGCTCTGCTCTGAGTCTGACGATCAGCTACAAAAGCCTGGACCATCTAGACTGATGCATCCTACAATTTGCATTTAATTATTTACAGAGGAGCGTGACTCTGCTCCTCTTCCTGTATGCCATGTGTTTGTTTGCTGGGTTTTCAGCCAACTTGACTGCTGCTGCAGGGCTCAGGCCTGTCTGTCTGTCGACCTGCTCGTGGAGTCAGAGCAGAAAACGGTGTCACTGCTGCTGGCCACACCCAGGATGACACGTGAGGGAGGGGTCAGAGGAGTGGACAGTGACAGTGCGTTTGTGCGTGTGTGTGTGTGTGTGTGTGTATGTGTGTGTGCGTGGATGCTGTTTAAAGCTCCACCCATGGCTCAGGCTGAATGGTTCAGGTGAGTGAATAGGATATTGTCTCTCTCACTTTCTTCTCCTCTCTACCCTTTTCTTTTTTCACTCTTTTTCTCTCTGTCACTTTCCAACTTTGCTTGTCTCTCTCTAGCCACCACCCCATCACACGCAGGTCCACCCACCCTGTCTTTGGTCTGTTTTGAGTCACACGTTCCCAAAGTGACGGTGACTCTGTCAGAGAGACACATCCTGGTTGCTCGGTCTGGCCACTGCCCTGGTCGCTTAGTCGGTTAACAGCTTAAGGTAAAAGACAGAAATGAGCGAATGAACCATGAACCAGTCACATGGTAGGTTGCTGCCCTGAGCAAACTGATCCAGGAACAATTATGTCACTGCTTGTTTCCTCATCATTCACCACATGCAAATGTGCAACCTGTGAGCCGCACCCAAAATACCGTAGTCATTTACGATGGTCCTTGGTGGACATCCAAATATGAGTATTCTGTGGACTCTTGCAGAACATTAACCTTGCTCCACTCACGATGGACAAACGCTCTTCCGCAGGAAAAACGTGAAAACGTCGGCAGTCTGTCGGTACTCCTTCAAGGATGTGCAGAGTGCCTTTGACGGGCCCTACATGGAGAGCCAAGATTCCAAGTGGACGGAATACAGAGGAAAGGTTCCGGATCCGCGACCCGGTTCGGTGAGGCTCCTCACGTCTGTCTTCTGCATGCTAGGGGGTCCTGGTCCTGTTGGCTTCAGGTCCTGGCAGGCACAGAATCCACAGGAGTGTTCTTAAAAGAAAAGCTATTTGAGGGTTTAATTATGGCCTGAATGCAATACAGCAGTCAAACATGCTGTCTTAAACATAAATATGTTATTTTCCTGAAGAGGAGACGGACACTGGCTGCGGAGTCCCAGAGTGAAAGCAAGGCCACCGCCATCTTGTCTCTATCTTCTGAAAGCTAACATGACTGCACATGCAAGCAGCCTGCTTGAACCTCCACCCTCACGACCTCATGATAACCCCCCCCCCCACTGTCTGGCCTGGACAGCAAACTGCAGAAAAACACCCCTCAAAACGTTTGACTTTCTCACAGAAACATCTTGCTAAATGGCACCTCCGTAATGGACTCCCACTGGGGTTCATACGCCTTCAGTACCACATTGCACCAAGTTGTGTCAATACCATTAACATGACAATGTCTAAAAAGAATGGGCAGAAAGGGGTTTTTTGAATAAAATTCTGAAACTATTGAATTCTTTGTTTTGCTGTAAAAAAGATGAAATCAAAGACGTGGAATGGTCATTTTATTTTTTTTTTTTTTAGGTGGCGCTAAGTGAATGTCTTATTTACATGCGAAAGGGAGAAGACGTGACTGTGAAGGATGAGAAAGCCACCCCTCTATTATGGAGGGAGGCAGGTAGCAGAAGCCAAGCAGCCCTGCCAGACCCTCCTGCCAGGTCACTGTTAACAAGGCCCTGGCTGAACTAAGGAACGGCAATGAGTTTTTAATTGGTGGTGACACACTATATTTAATAACCTTTCAGTCCAGCAGACCTCTCTGTTTTGTGACTGAGCGTGCCCTGCCAAACTCCACTGTCAACATCCTACTACAATGCTACCTCACCCACACCTTAAGAACAAACCCCATATGTGAGAGAGAGAAAAAAAAAACACCATAATCATGCCTCAAAGTGAATCATATTACTGAATTATTCATTAGGGGTCCTTAATGCGCCAGTTAAGTCAAGGCAGCATGTCTTTAAAAGATTGCCCTTTGTCCATGGAGCCCAAGCTCTGCAAGAGAGTTTAAACCTCCTGATAAAAGGAAATCCCTTTCAGCCTCATTTAGCCATGCCCCTCAGAGCAGTGTTGCATGCAAGGGAATAGTATTAACAAGTGTTTAATATTTGTACTGGGTAGCATTGTAGGCATGAGCATGCAGTTCCACACTGGAAAGATATTTTCAGAAGGAAAAACAATTAAAACCCTTCACTGAGAGATTCATCTGAGATTATTCTTATTTTCCTCACTTGACTTTAAAATTATTTTTTAAAAGAGAAAGTAAAATAGCAAGGAAAAACTTTCATCCATATAAACAAGAAAATCATAACATGATAAAATTGTTCTTACAGAAATGTATCCCATCTATCAGTTTAATTTGCCTGCTTTGGTAGTTTAGTTTGCTTAATGTACCTTTGAGTATAGAATAGCTCAGATGATCCATCCATCCATCTGTTAGTCCATCCATATGTCTGTCTGCCCATCTGTCAAACCACTTACAAAGTATGTGGAATTGGATATAAGTATTTTATGTTTGCACAGGAAACTCAGGACAAGTATGTTTGCTCACAGATTTGAGGAACTAGAAATGGAACAGCTTTATAAAGAACTTTTGGTTGTATATTTCTGGGCTATCATTTCAACATTGTTTAATACCTATATTTCTCAGCAGTCTCTGTTGAGCTACACAGTAGCAACCGCTTGAGAGGCAAACTGGATTTCTAATGATCAGAAGAAGAAAGACATGTATAAGGGGGGGGTAATGAAATATTTAAGGTTTGAAATGAAAAGGTTATTGGACAAAGGGTTTGTTCAGGGTCTCCATTGTGAGAGAGGCCATTTTTCGGTATGGAGGAGGCCCATACAGAATGGGCGATGCATGTGCCTTGCGCTAACTTTGCCCTACCCCCCCCGCCTGATGTGGACACTCAAAGATAAACCCTCTTCCCTCTCCTGTTTTATCTCCTGCTGCAGTTTATCAGAGCTGATCTGTCACTGAGCATAACTCCCTTCAATGCTGAACCCCTGTGCCAGTCTCTGATTATACTAGGACATTTACACCACAAGCTACCTCTGAAGGTTAATGTCCTAATATAATGATATGAAACCTGGTAAAATCCAAGAAAGAAATATCAGGGTTTATTGTGAGGGGGTTTAGCAGAAACCTTAACCTGTAGACAAACACAAGGTCATTGAAACAGCAAAATCCACAAAGACATCCAAATTGTTATCAAATATTACAGTCCAAAAACACATAATTGAATTCAGCATATAGAGATGAGGTGGAACAGCTGACCATCTGGTGCAGAGACAACAATCTATGCTTCAACTTCGACAAGACTAAAGCGATAATTATCGACTTCAGAAAAACCCTGCCCTGACCACATCCCAGTCAGGATCAGCAGCGCCACTGTCGAGATTGTAAAGAGTGCCAAGTTTCTTAGTGTTCACATGAATGAGGACCTAAAATAGACTAACAATACCATCTCCCTAACTAAGAAGGCCTAGCATAGACTATATTTTCTGAAATGATTGAAGTGAGTGAGCCTCTTCTTCTCCTATTCTCACAATGTTTTATAGAAGCACCATCAAGAGTGTTTTGACCAGCTGCATTATGGTTTGGTATAGTAACTGCAGCTTGTCTGACCGCAAGAGACTGCAGAGAATAGTGAGGACAGCTGAGAGCATTATCAGAATGCCGCTGCCTTCTCTGGAGGACACGTTCTCCAAACGTTGTGTCCGCAAGCCTGTTGCATTATGCAGGACCCCTCTCATCCCTCTCATAGACTCTTCACTCTCTTGTCATCTGTAAAAAGATACTCCAGGAAGGAAGTCTTCTTCCCTTAGGCTGTCAGGCTCCTCAACGCAATGCAGCCCCCCATGATCTTCCATGCTAACATCCTAGGTCACCATCTCCCCCTCCAAATTACACACAGTCAGTTCATCCTGCTAATATTATCCTTATACTGCTATTATTACTATTATTATTACTAGAAATTAATGCTTGTACTGGCCTTGTACTGTCTTGGCCTGCTAACAATATTATGTTGCACAGTTTTACTCTGTTGTGCATATTGTCTTAGCATTGTGTGTACACTGTGGGCCCTGAGCTTTCCTATTTCATCCCTCTGTATACTTATATATGGTTGAGATGACAATAGTTTACTTTGACTTTAACTTTTCTATAAACTAAAATGTTGCATAGCAATTATACCATAAAATGACAAAATGCAACGCTCAACATATTCACCACAATTTCATGTAATAATTTTCTCAAAGGAAGCATTACAGCTTTTCAGAAGTGAATACATTCCCTCCATTAACTCCCTCAGTGATTCATTCCAACATGAAACTAAACCCTTTTAGTGAAAGTTATGTTGAATTAATTTGAAATTTTGAACAGAGGATGGCGCTCCCCTGTGAAATTCACAAGATTGCCACTTGTGAATTGTTAAGGATAAAATAATCAAGTCCTTATAAGGGAACATTTCACATATACAGTACATAAAAACTTTTGTGGATGGCATGGTGGAGATAATATACTATAGTTTCTATTTAAAGGTAACTGACAAGGGGAAGGGTACAGGAAATGACAACCAACTGACAGTGAAAGTTATGCCATTAAATAACATTAACTTGGACAACAAAGTGGAGAGTGTTTGGTCATGTCAAAGTTCTCTGACCATCAGGTCCTGTAGCGGATGGCTCTAAAAAAAGACTTTAGTCTGTCATAGTGCACACTAACCTGGTGTATGGACAGTTCCTCAGCCTTGTTGACTCATCGTTCATGCTTTCTTAAAAGCAAAATACTGATAACATATTTAAGGTCACTGAAAACTCCAGACCACAGTAGACAAAATGTGCTTTTATCAGTTTTAACAATAATTAACTAATAATGTGCCGTGAGAATGAGACAAACTTTAGGTCCACATCAACAACAACAGAATTCTTGGCACTGATGCAAGGTTTTTCTCACAATGTCTGAAACCTCCAAATCAAATTACCTAGGAATACTAACTGGAGTTAATTTATAAAATAGAACAGCTCCACCTTTCAGCATCACTTTGGAAATGAAAAACATATTCCACTTTTGTATATCACTCTATTACACCTTATTTGCATGAAACACATGTGAATCCTACTTCTCTCTTTAATCAGGTGAAAAGTGTTGTTTTTTTTTTGCATCTTTTTATCATGGTTTTGCGACTATTAAATTCAGTTAAATGTTAATTCTCATATTTGTCTGATGCAATTCCTGGTTTTCGCTACAATGACTATTCAAAGTGCTTCTGCTTCAGGGTGATTCTGCTTCAAAAGTGAACTCTGAACCAACTTCGGTATAATGCATACCCACTACATTTCAACTTGCAACACAACTACATTCGCGTTCATTCCTATGGATAAGGCTTTAACATTTATTACCTTTGAGGATTACTTAGGAAAATACGTAATGTGCACTAAATGTTTTTAACCTGAACGCTATTAGGTTAATAGCACAGCAGTCACATCCTGCACCTAAACAAAAAACGCAGCTCATACAACGCGACTGTTACAGGTGCACACCAATATTTAGAATTCGCATAAAGAGCTTGGTTATACAAAAAACAAAGTACTTTATTTTTTTCATTTATCACCAGTGTTCCACGTCTTTAACACGAACTGGCAAACAATACAAAACAGAGCTTTGGCATGTTAAGTCACTGACAAAGTTGTACAAAACTTTTCAGATAAGCACAACTTCACCAACATGTATCCCCCATTTTCCAAATGAACGAGCATTACACTTATTATATCGACATCCAAATTTTGGATCCTACTAATAAATAAAACATAGTTTACGTCAAACCCAAGTGAAAAAACCCTGCTCCTTAAAACGGAACACTTATGTTCTTTTGAAAAATGATGGGGTTTCACTGGAAACCACATTTCTTCTATAGCTACCAAGGTCGCCAAACGGATTCACCGCTTTCCGAATCAGCACCGACGCTGACTGGATTAACTAGAGATACTCCGGCGAACGAAGTGACACCCTGGAGTGGCGACTGTACAGTGGGTGTCGAGCTTAAGTTCACCGCTACTGGCATGCTCGACTTGGCGTAAATAGGTATAACAGAGGTAGTAGGTGAGGCAAAGTTTGGATTATGAATGAGAAAGGCGAAGTGTCCGTCTTTAGCAGGAAGGAGTTGTAAGCCCCCGTACACAGTAGGTGAAATCGCTTTAGCGGTGCTCGGTCTATAAGGCACTGAGACATCACTAGCAGACATTGTCGAAGATAATTGCACATTCAAGGGCTGTGCGACGTGAGTCTGTTGTGTTGAGGCTGGCTGTGGATAGCCCATGGCAATAATCTGTGCCAGACAACTTGACAGGTGGTTAAGAAGCCGAGATTTCACCTCCGTGTTCACCCCTTCGCAAGCAGACAAGAAGCGAGTCACTTCATTCATGCATTCGTTAAATCCTGCTCTATATTTACTGAGGACTGTTATATCATCTGCCAGCGCTGCAAGGAAGAGAAAAAAATGCATTATACAAGATGCAGAGGAAAAATACATTACACAAGACGTAGTGGGGTTATGAAACCCATATTTCAAATGCAGTATTTTTCCACAAATAAATTTACAAAATGTACGTGTTAAACATTTGACAGTTGCCATAGTCATGCACAAGACTACAGAAGACAACGTTAAGTGCAAATCGGACCGAGTTACATAATCATGCGGGGAATACGCACCAGTCATTTGATCACGATGCAAGTTCCGCAAGTGTTTCACTGTCATCTCTAAAATATCAGCTTTCTCCAATTTAGAGTGCCTTGAACTCTATGAAAACATGCAAATCAAATAAATATATTAAAACAGAAACAAGCACTTCATTTCAAGCACATGGTAGTAGCTGAAGTTTATATGAAAAATAGCGGGGTGCAATGAACATAACTGATATGCGTACGTCTTTTTTAAGAGCGTCAAGAATGAGTGTCTTAAGCTGTCCTAGGCTTTCGTTGATTCTCGCTCTCCGACGTTTCTCCATGATGGGTTTGGAGGACTGAAAGATCAGCGTATAAAGAATGAAAATTAAGTACACAGCTTATAAATATCAGATGCCTTTTAGAAGTGTTCAAAATGTTTACCTTTCTATGCTCGCTGGCATTTTTTGGTTTGTCTGGTGTCTGAGTTCCATTCGCAGGAGCACAGGCGACTGGAGACGCCGGGTCTTTCTCCGAGTCTGTAGGCATTTTCAGTGTATGTATATATGTATTATTACAATAATAGATGCAAAAGTTATATCCTTTGTGGGATTTGCAATTTTCAGGTAGTGTTCTTCTATACCTTAAACAAAAAAAGACTGATATTGCCTGAAGTTGACGATAGAACAACATGTAAATCCCACTATAAGTTAAATCACTTAAAAACACTGGTATATTATATATGCACAGTCCATTAAATAGTGTCTCGTATGTCTGATCTCATTTCGCCACAAACAAGAGGTATTTATAGTTGTTTAGTTTGTCCCCTTTTCATGTGAAACCTTTTCTGCATTCTTTCCCACACTCACTATTAGCCAATGGCCTCGCAGGCTCACCCATCGGGCACTGGATAGACTGTTCATTGGACAACACCTACGCGACTGTCATTCACACACTTCTCAATCGGCCCCTGGGGACAAACAACAAAGCGGGCAGCTCGGTGCAGCGAGCTGTTAAGTGATAACGAGATCTGGGGGAAGCGCTGACTGCAGTCCCGAAGATTTGACTTTTACGCGCGTTTACGACTAAAAAGATTGTTTATTTATTTTACACCTACATTGGTACTTTATAATACTAAACTGAAAATACCTTTTTGAGAATATGGTTGAATAATAATTGTATACTACTTCGTATTAAAAGTATTTCATGTAAAATACTCAATAATTTTAAATAAATATTAATATAACAAGTCGCTCCTATGGTTAATTTTCACTGCGGATTATATTTCAATGTAAATGAAGATCAGAACAAGAGAATACGCTATTTAATTTGTGTTTTACCTTTTGTAGGGTTTTCTTTGTTATTTGCAATGCGTTTGACTATTCTGTGTATCTAAATGTATTTTACCTTTGAAGACTTGGTGAATAAAGAGAAACAAACAAAAGTAAGAAGTCAGAAATCAAGTTTTTTTTCGCGCTATAATGCACTTTGATTTTATATATTATTTTTAGATTATATTTCCATAATCTATCCTTCTTTAACTGCTTATCCTGGTCAGGATCGCGGGAAGGCCTGGAGCGTTAATCCGTACAGCACAAGGCACAACGTTCCGGTATACCCAGGGCGGGATAATATTTCTTTAATGTTGATATCATATACTCACGTGATTAAACATAAATAAAATTAACTGGTTTTGGCCACGCTGGATGATTCACTTTGCATGTAGCTGACCAATGCCAACCAGCCACTATATGCTAATTTTCCTCGTCTGCTGTGATTGGCTGCTTAAATGCCTACCAGTCAATCATTCCGAGGATAATAGAAGTAAAGCTGACATCGCGTCGACGCGCGCGTCGCACATGCTGTCTCTCGTTCGGCACGTGCCGAAGCCATGCTTATACTGAGCAAAAATAACCTCCTCGTTATGTATCTGCAGTCTGAAAAATATCGATTTAGCCAATGTCATTTAAGTAACGATTTCTAATATGTTTTAAAACGATTTGTTCCACACAAGGGTGGTTTGCTGAGTATATTTTTACTAGTTGTTAACTTACAATCATCACCTACCTTGCTCTACCAGCGATGCATTACGGTAGATCGAGCCCCTTTTTTAGTCGTAACGAACAATTCTAACTCTCCTGCGATCCCATTATTTGTTTAACTATTTACGCACCAAGCCTAATTAAACACTCAGAATAGCGGAATTCGTATCACATTATAATCTTGCGACAATATATTTTTTATAATATTTCGGAAAGAAGCGCTCGACCGTAGTAAAGCCAAAATGAAATGCAAATTTGGGGAAAGAATATGTGCTTGGGCATACTGCACCGCCTACGGGGACTTTCAACACATACCGAAACTCATTTACAAGTTAATATACTGCAGTCACAAGTCACCGGGAAGGTTATTTTCCCGTTCCGAGTTAACAAACAGATTTTATAAGATCCAATGTTAGATTCAGCGAGACAGCACCTTGCGTTGACATCCAGACTGCATTGTGTTTTCAGTTATTTCAGAATTGAGGATATTGCGGTTTGTTGTAATATAATAAATACACCGACATTCGGTGAAACCCCTAATATGAAGTGTTTTAGTATGCGTAAATGTTTACCTTAATTATAATTGCACCGAAGTGCGATTACAGACGATGATTTTGGCAGACATTGACTAGGTCAGATTAATGTTGGTAATGGTTTATTTTAGGCGTCGGTAGGCGCAAAAAGAATGGAAGGCTTAAAAATATGTGACACGGTCGAGAATCACAGGCTGCATCGTTTCGGTTCACTGTGAATATGCATTAACAGTAGCGGACTAAAGAAAGTATTGTAGCGTCACGGACCGGCGCCATGTGGCATTGTGGGTAATGTCATTTTTGTCCAGCTGTGTGTGTGTGTGTGTGTGTGTGTGTGTGTGTGTGTGTGTGTGTGTGTGTGTGTGTGTGTGTGTGTGTGTGTGTTTGGGAGTTAGCAAGGCTAAACGCCAGGTTATACAGCGTATGTTGTTGGTCGAGTGGGCGTTATTGTGAGTGTGACTGCTATAAGTGCGTAATATATTGTAGCGGCGCCATGTTTGGATTGTGGGTAACGTGATGCGATGTGTTGTTACTGTAGTACACGTTTGGGGGACTAACAAGGCTAAACCCCACGTTGTGTAGTGTCTTGTTGGTAGAGTGGGGGCTAATGTGACTGTGGCTGGTAACTAGTCGCCTCCTATTAAAGTGCGTTGGTGTAAAGGGCAAAATGTCTCTGACGTCTGCTTGTCATAATATCTTCGGCAGCTGGCTTGTGTCCCATTTAATGGATCTTAATCCTGGATAGTGTTTTATAAGAACGCGCCCAATTTTATTGTTTCAGTGTTAAAAAAGTGCATAATTTTTTTTGTGGTTTAATAGATTTTATGAGAACGTGCTGAATTTTATATTTTGAATGTTTACTTTATTTAACTGTTTAATCACCCAGGATAAAAAAAAATCTCGATAAAATGAGAACTAATCTGAGAATGTGCTGATTATTATTTTTTGAATGTTTTATTTACTTAACTATTTAATCAGCCGGGAAACTAGTTTTAATTGTTATTATTTATTACTGAATTTTAAGCACAGTGGTATGTTAAACTAATTGTAAGTCATAAAATTTATCTAACTATTTCTTGTTGTTGCTAGCGTTTTATTATTTACTAATGCAGTTGATTCTAGTAAATTTTAAACTTCTGCAGTTCGATTGCTGAAATGCTGTTAATTGATGGACCTTAAAGAGTATTGATTATCTGATGGTCTTTCTGAATTTTGTTATTGATTTATGTATTTGTTGGAACCTGATTAATCCTGAGGATTTGAACATAATGCAATTGTGTTATTGTATCTTGATTGATGTATAATACAGTTTGGAATGAAAAAAACGGTACACAAGGGAAGTCTGGACATCGATATGGACATTAATATGTGTGCAGTGAAACAACCCCCTGAGTTTTTCTTATGTCACCTTTTCATCCAGCAATGTATACACAAGGGCCCTGGAGCAGGGTAAGGCGTTGGTTGATCACCCACTAGGCAGGCTGTATGAAGTTGTGCCTTTGTGGCACAGTGATAGGTGGGTGATCACCATGCCTGTCATTAATCATCATGTTTCTGTTGAGTCTGTCCACAGCTTTTTCAGAAATATGTAGATGTTTTACTGGGATGTAGGAAGGTCCGGGACGAGCTGGGTGTTTGGAATGGCCGCCTCCAGTTCCAAGTTAGATTTAGTTTGGATGGCAGGGGGGTTGGAGGGTTTATCCACCCTCTTGCCTACTTTAGTATCAGATCTAACAGGGGGTACCTTTTTTATGCCAGACAGCCTCCCGTCTGTTGTTCTTTCCAGGGCTATGGGCACAAGGCAGAGGACTGCCCAGACTTGAAGTGCAGAAACTGTTTGGAGTCGGGCCATATGGCAAGAGACTGTAAGGGTCCTCATTGCTGCGCTGGCCGCAGGGCCACAGACCACCTGGTTCACCTCTGCCCTAATGAGAACTGGACCTATGCGGCTGCTCTGGCAGGAAGCAGGGGCCCCGGGGGTGGAGTTGGCCCTGCAGTGTCTCTGTGTCCCCTGGATCCAGTAGGAGCAAAGATACCAGCAGCAGGTGACACAGAGGGATGTGGCAACAGGGAGGAGAACCAGGCCTTGCTGTTACAACCACCACTGCCAGCATCACCACTTCGCCTTAAGGAAGCCACGGTTCTGGAAGAGCAGCCCATGCTTGCCCTGGCCAGCGTAACAAAGAAAAAGAAGGACAAGGACAGAGGTAAAAAAAAAAAAAGAAGGTAAAGGGAGCAGCAGGAAGGTAGCCCCAATGCGGTGGCCCCACCAGCTGATGCCTCTGTTGACAGCTACAGAAGATCTTCTCCCTTCCCAAAATCAGAGGATATGCCATGGAGCAGCTGAATAATGGAGGAGTCCTACACTGCGCTTGTGGATTGAGATGGACCCTCCTTAGAGGAAACGGTTCTGGGGCAACTCCTAGCGCTAAGTGGGGAGGGGAGAAAGGGGCATCGTTTAGCTGTGGTTTTTAGTCATTTTAAATGTCTGGAGTTTTAGGAATTTATTGTTATTGGTGTTTTATTGGTTTTATTGGTTTTACACACCCATGGCTGATTTTAAAATTTTAACTGTCCACGTCAGGAGCATGAGGTCTGGGGTTCTCCCCTTGTTGCACAAGAAGGGTGATCGTGCTGACCTTGGCAACTGGAGGCCCTTGACCATGCTTTGTGTAGATGCTAAGATCATCACAAAGACCCTTACAGAACGCCTGAAGAAAACTATGGCTCACCTGGTCCACTGTGACCAGACTTGCGGGGTCCTGGGAAGGTCTGCAACTTGGACTTTACATCTTTCCGAGACGCGATCTCCTGGGTAGAGGACAGGAACATGCCCCTCGCATTAATCGGTCTGGACCAGTAGAAAGCATTTGACCAAGTTGACCATGACTTCCTGTTTAGGGTTCTAGCAGGCTTGATTTTTGGCCTAAATTCTTTGGATGGGTACACACGTACAATGAGGTCCATAGCCATGTCTCCATCAACGGTTCCCTTAGTGAGTTGGTTCCCCAGTTGAGCGAAGTGAGGCAGGGGCGTCCTCTCTCTCCCCCTCCTCTACGTGCTCTATATAGAGCCACTGGCGAGCACCATCAGTGCCCACCCAGGTATCGATGGCCTGCTCCTACCAGGGAGATGAGGTCAGACAGTTAAGCTGGCCCAGTATGCAGACAACACCACATTGTGTGCTTGGACCAGTTGCTTGGTCACACCATGAACTTGGTTCAGGAGTTTGGTTTGGCTTCCGGGGCCTAGTGATGGGAATTTCTGTCTCAGCCAAATTTAGCACTGTTTTGACCCATGATTGATATGTGCACTAAACCTTATAATTTCATTAATACCATAATTTTACATTATGGTTGGTGTAAAAAGATTAAATCTAAAAACATCAAATACTATTACACATGTATTGAACATTTTATTTTATAAGTGGAAAATCTGTTTTTGTCTTTGATCTATCAATAACAGTCAAATAACATAACAAATAAAAAATAGAAATAAATATATTACAATGTGCAAAACACCAGCATCCAACTGTTTTAGTTGTATCTATCAACTAACAACTATCTGTCACCTTTCTAACAGTGTACCTGTAGACCTGAAGATCTTGTGTGGGGGCAGGTATGAGCCTGTGAAGAGGGAAGTAATGTACCTCGGACAAGGGGGGGAGAGATGTTCCTGACTTCCCTCTCAAGCTTCACTGCCTGTTCTTCTCCCAGCTCTGCATACGTCTGGTGGCTCCCCCACAGCACCCCCACCAGTGTTTTGTGAACCTGTGGCTGGCTCTGCTCAATTGCACCGGCTATTAAAGTCAAGGTCCAACTCCGGGCCCAAGGCCGAGATGCGGCCGGACCACTATATCTGTGCAGTGAGGTAGTGTAAGTCTCTTCTGGCAGGTCTTGCCTCGGATGTCCTCGTCAAACACCAAGCTTATACAAGGCCATGCTGTGGGCAAGGAACACCTGAGCTATCCTGGGTCTGGTGAAGGACACATGGAGCAGGTTCCAGCCCAAAGGCTTGGACCATCGGCTGCAGGACCTGAACTGGTGGTGTTTGAATGGTAGGCTGCAGGTCTAGGAGGTACTGTACAGATACAAGCTGACCAGATATCCTCACTGCACCAAACCCAGATGTTCAGAGCAAAAAATGCTGTGTCATACCTTTTGGGACCGTGGGTATGCAAGGGAGATCTGGACATCAGTGGAGCATCTGTGCAGGAAAGTGAACCCTCAGTTTGTGTTGTCCTATGCCAAGGTGATCAAGGGGTGGCCCTCAGACTCCCTTCCCTCCCCGGATGTGGTTGCTGATAAGCATTACCAGACGTGAACTTTGGAATGCGAGGTCAGCACTCATCCTCTATGGGGTTGATTTGAACGCCCGTGTAGTTTATCACAAGATTGTGGCTGATTTGAATTTCAGGATGGAGCGCGATGTCACTCTGTGGAGCTACAATGAAGCCAAAAGTTGGAAGGGCCTTTTCTGGCTTTAGTTGCACTTGAAGTTTGTTGATGTCTGGCCTCCTGAGAAGGCAAGTGAAACAATATTTTGTTTGAGCACTTGTATATCTTGGTTTGTTTCTCAAATAGTGCTCTGAAATCTTTGAGTTGCATTTTAAATTTTTTAGCTAAGTCCCTCACAGGACCAGTGGCTAGGTTACGTCCCAATTAATGGATTTTAAGCCTGGGAAGTGTTTTATGAGAATGCGCTGATTTTTATTTGCTGAATGTTTAATTGATATCACTATTTATTCGCCCGGGACACTGGTCTTAATTATTATTTATTGTTGTCTTTAAGCACGGTGGTTGGTTAAACTTCAAAAATTTAAAAAAAAAAAAAAAGCATTGTTTTGGTCAAATGTGTTTTGAAGTCGTTACTGCATTGTGCAGTGATTCATTTTTAAACCTTTGTGCTGCTATACCTGGGATTATTATTATTATCTGTGTGTTTTATGGTGAATGATTTTAAATTCTCTTGATTGATATTTTGGTTTTTGATGTATTTTTAGAGATTTTTGAAGACTGAAAACAAATATGAGGTCTATTTTTAACATTTCTATTGCTGTACTTCTGTTGACATTTGATTCTAAAATGCCTGATGTTGTGAGTAATATTAATTGTTGTAATTTTATAAAGTGTAAAAGTTGAATTCTCAGCTCAGTTTCAGACAAACACAGCCTCAGGTCATGCTCAATCTGTGCACGATTGCGATATTTAGTTTACAGTGTGGTCAGTTTGGAAAAGCCTGCCTGGCACAGGTATGTAGAGACGAAAGGGAGAAGTTTTAACGCTACATCAGAGAGCTGGGGGTATTCCGACATCACTGATACCCATAAGTTTGCAAGAAAACAAGTGGTAAAAATGTGCTTCATCCTGTCGTAACTCTTCAGTTCAATAAACTGTTCCAGCATTTCTAGTGACAGATCTTTTACTCTGCATACAAATCATTCTCGAACCCACGAAAATGAGCTGGAATCCTACGTGAAATATGAGGCGAACGGCTCCTTCAGCGCAGGTAGGTGACAAGTAACTGATTGTAGGACAAGAAAGAAATTAATTTCGCTTGTGTCACTAACAAAACCGCAAGGTTGGGGAACATATAACAATTTCTTGCGTTTATGCAGTCATGCCAGAGGACAAGTTTTTGGATGAAAGCATCCACTTTGTCGACATGGAGCATCAAGCAAGTAGTGATGTGTCGGTCGCAAACTAGCCGTTCAATAGAGCCGGTTCCTAACCGAGAGCCATTACTTATTTATTTTTATTACAATACAAAATGTCTCCACAGCACACGAAGACACTCCATGCACGCACCGAATGTGACTGAATGTTGTATTAATGCGTACATGCGTGCCGTGCGTGCAATCACGTGATGAGTCAGACAAGGTTCATACCATCAGGTTAAAAGTAGGGAGGGGTGGGGTGCGCGGTCTACAGGTACAGTATTAGAAAGGTGATAGATAGTTGGTAGTTGATAGATACAACTAAAACAGTTGGGCGCCTATCCCATGGAAGACTAGGGTACAAAGCGGGGGCCATCCCATCGCAGGGCACAATCACATGCACTACGGACAATTTAGCTACGCCAATTAGCCTACAACCAACGCCTTCGGACTGCGTTACGAAACCGTTAAGCACGTGCAGAGCACGCGGCTCTGGAGGCGGGATTTGAACCCGTAGCCCTGGAGATGCTAGGCGATAGTGCTCGCTGTTGGTATCTTTTAAATAAAAAGTGATCTTTTAAATTAAAACAACAACAGCATTTGGTTTCCACAGCAGCAAAGACGTGATTGGGCGACAGAATGTGACCGCCACCGTGAGCACCTAGCCAAGACGGCAGTGTAGAGTGAGGATCGTTAGCGAATGCACGCATAAGGAGCATAACGGATAACTGGTAACATTTGACGAAGACCATCTTCCTATCCGAGCTAAGTGGTGAGAAAAGTCCCTGAGCGTATGTATCGGTTCTGGGGGCAACAATTACTGCTCTCAAATATTTATTGGTAGACTTAATATAGTATTGTGATATACTTCGACAACTTTGGATTTAGGGAATGGCTAATGCTAGCTAACAAATTACCATAACACTACTGTAGGTGTTGGGTACATGTTTGAGTTAGTTAGCCTGTCTTCATCCGGAGGTAAAATGGTGGCTAGACAAATAATGTTGAAAATTTTAATTTACTGTAGCTGGATGGAAATGAACGCTTAATTGTTATGGTTCAAAGCGGCTAAGCTGCCATTTTTCGTAAAAGGCGCGTTGGAAGCGTCGTCTGCCCGTAAAAACGAATCAGTTTCGACTGGAGCGTTTCACATTCAGCCAGTACCTTTATGATGTATGATAAATGCTGTGCTATAATTCCAGTAGTTCCATGTTAATGTATATATACAATAATTTGATAACGTTATTTTGTGATTTTTTTACACCTATATTTGCAGTATTCTATAGGCCAGCAGCTATGAAGTGCCAGTTGTAGCTCAGATCAGCAAACAGCACAATACCTGTAGCATCGTCCAATGGCAGGACACCATGAGGAAGGGTACCTGAGAAAGTTCTAATGTCATACCAGGCCGGATTGATTTATGAAGCCTGCATAATGTGTGTTTTCTATATAGCCCAGATTAGCCAAGACGAATATGACTGGCAGAGTTAGAGCTAGCTGCGTTAGACTTCACAGTCACAGAGTTAGCTGAAGTTCACAGCCAAATAAAGTTGGTTACAAGTCGTTTATTTTATCTCCATTTTGTAGAGTTCATGGTGCAGGACAGCGGCGTGGACGGCATCCCAGTTTGCCCCAACAGCTTCCCCGCCAAGCTGTGGAGGCTTGTTAACGACTCACACATCCATTCAGTCAGCTGGGATGCCGGTGGCCTTGGCTTCATTGTTAACCAGGCTGTATTTGAGGTTGAGGTTTTGAGGCCCACCAGCAAGCAGAAGTTGTTCCATACAACCAACTTCTCTAGCTTCATTCGGCAGCTCAACCTGTACGGCTTTAAAAAGGTAATTTATTTATTTGTTTTTAAATTTTATTTTATTGTATTGCAATTTAGCTGCCTTATATGTGTTTGTTGTACCTATACAATTGTACAACACTTTGGCAAACATTTCAATGCTTTTTAAATGTGCTTTATAAAGCTGATTGATTGATTGATTGATTGATTGATTGAAGGTGGCTGCCTGGCTTGGCGGTTGCGGGACCCCGAGGGAGATCAGCGTGGCACTGACCCAAGGATCACAGCAGTGCTTCTTCAGCCCCAGCTTTAAACGGGGCCACCCAGAGCTGCTGCTGAACCTGAAGAGGCTGACCAGCTCCAACAGGACCAAGATGGAAGCTGGTCAGGACA
>JAACJT020000056.1:211397-235564 GCA_009936485.2 Gymnarchus niloticus
ATATAGCAGCATAACTATGAGGGAGAGACCAATGGGGACACAGGCACGAGGAATCCTTGACCGCCAGCACTCCAACAGCAACTAGGCAACAGGCAACTAGGATTTCAAATGTGCTAAATTTGTAGCAACTTCTGAGAAACAGCTAGACTAAAATATGGCAGCAACAACACCACCTCGATGATTAAGACAAGGATTATGTTTGTAGGTGTACCCAGGAGGGGCAGACTCATTTAATGCCATGAAGTCATCATGTTTAAGCCAGGTCTCTGTCAAGCAGAGCATTACTAGGATTTGAGTCAGTTATGGTATTGTTTATAAGTAATGTTTTAGGGGTCAGAGATCTCACATTCCAAAGCCTTAATTTGAGTTTGACCTCAAAGGTACATGTACATGTACATGTACAGTATATAACAGAGAAGTTTAGATGGTTCATAGATGGTCACATGATATCTGTGTAGGGAATACACATTAATAGTAACTCAAATTGCAACCCTGTGAATGACCCAAAATTTGAATAGTAGAAACTGTATTTCACAGCTAGAGTTTATCTAGTTAAACTGTTCAGTGCTTATGTTTGTACCAGAACAGTGATGCAATGGAAAGCAATGGATTTCCCGTTCATATAATCAGCCTTATGTTCCCCTAGGGCTGCCTTGACTGCAATATGTGTGCACTCAATTTCACCAAGTAGTCTGGAGTATTCTATACAAAACAAAGATGCTACTAGATATCAAATAAACTCATATGCAATTCTCAGTCATGATGAGTACAGTTTACAGCTTCTATAAGTTTACCTGCTATTCCACAAAAGCCCTCTTTGATGGACTACACAGTCAAGTGGCCAGGAAGAACAACAAGGGTCTTGAGTAGATTGAGGGCAAGGTATACGTTTCAAATGGCCTGACATACTGCATGCTTACTGAGACCCTCCACATCCCTGACAGAATACAGGTAAGCTCCCGCTGCGTGAAAGTGCCAAGCAATGCAGTCTGCAGCTTTTCTGACTTTAAATTCCAATTCTATAAACTTTTTTTTTAAATGTGCAATACAATTGGATAAATAGCTGTTTGTACTTCTCAGCATCGAGGAGACCATTAATTTTGACCAAATCCCCCACTTTATTTGTAGAAATGCAGCCCCAAACCTGCAAGGAACCTCCACCATGATTCATTATTGCCTGCAGACACTCATCCATGTACTCCTTTCCAGCCCTTTGGCAAACAAACTGCCTGGTGTTATTGTCAAATATTTCAGAATTTGACATCAGTCCAGAGCATCAAGTGCCATTTTTGTGCACTCTCTGACTTCTTGTGTTTTCATGACCAGGTAAGTCATTTAACCTTGTTTCCACATCAGAGGTCTGACTTTTTGGCTGCAAGTCTTCCAAAACTGAAATAAGTTTTACATTAAAACTGTCTTCAGCAACCTCACCGTGTTAGAAGAGCTTGGCTGTTCCTCACCCAGTTTCATGCCTCATACACAGCTGTTTCTGTTTCAGTTAATGATTGTGTTTCAAGCTACACATTATATTGTTGATCATTAGTGCCTGTTTAGTATAATTGTTTAATCATGCACTGGACTTTATGCCTACAAAATCCTCAACTGTTCGCACATGTACTGAGGAGAATTGATGCTGTTTTAAAAGCAAAGGGTGGTCATTCAAAAATTAAATTGCATTTGTTTTTTTTTGTTTATGCAATGTGTTTGTTGCTATTGTTAAATGAAAGCTATTCATGGTATTACTTTTGAAAGCCTCCTCACTTTATAGCACTTTTTACAAGTATCTGAACCTTTTGCCCACTACTGTTAAAAATGATTTAGTGTTTGGGTGGGGTAGGGTCATGTACCATAGCTGTAAAATGAAATCAGTGTTTGCAGGGCATATCAGAAGAGTTGAATGTCATCTTTTATTATTTGGAACTGTTTTGTCTTATCAGACTTTGTTTTTGGTTTTGTAAAGCTTTGCCTGATTTCCAATAAATCATTTTTTAAAGTACTGGAATATTTGTCATTTAATTCCCCTCTTCATGTGCTGTTTGCCACTTTGCTGTTAATGTTGACTTTCAACGAGCTGGCATGCCATCCAGAGTGTTCCATGACTCTTTCCCTTTGAGTCCTGAAATAGAATCCATGCTCGTTGCAGGACTCATATGCCTAAATGTATGCCTTTGAATGAATATTTGTGCTGTTTTTTGTTAATTACTTAATAATCATCAACAGCAGGGCTTTAGCTGTAGACAGAGAAACCTATTAAAATTTAATTTTTAAAATGAAGTTTTTGAACTACAAACATAAAAATGATCAATGACCAGGGTCCAAGGATGGACGAATTGAAATCCTGGTCAATCTATTTAATTTTGTGGAGTGTAATGGTAAACTTTTAATTTGAATAGCAAGTTATTATGTTTTTCATACATATATATAGGAACCCAAACAGGAAATATCTATCAAACATTCATCCATCCATTTTCCAAACTGCTTAATCTGATTCAGGGTCACTTGGAGCCTATCCCAATCAACTTTAAGGCACAAGACAGGAGACACCCTGGATGGGGTGCCAGCCCATTCCAAGACATAGTTACAAATGCAGTCAGGGGCGTAGTTAGAGATGAAAGGATAGAGGGACTGAGTCTTTACTGGGGGGGCCGATATCGAACTTCCCTGGGAAAATGTTTTTAAATACACATTTATTTGGGGAGGCTAAGAAACATTTTAGGGGGCTAAAGCCTCCCTAAAATAGGCCTAACAATCCCCCTGCATGCAGTTACACACTATGGACAATTTAGTCAACCCAATCAGCATACAAGGTACAGTATGTGTTTGAACTGCAGGAGGAAACCAAAGTACTCGAGAAATACAGGGAGAACACGCAAACTCCACACACAGAATGGAAGGGGGACTCAAATCTGAAACCACTGAGGCACCATGCCCCCTATCTATTGAACATTTATATCTTGTACCTTCAATGTATACTGTATATACTCATTCACAAAAATGTTAGTAGTTCTATTGGCCTTTTAAGGGGCACATCAACCTAAACCAATTCCTGGAAAGGAAAAAAAATTCTGTTTTGCCAATGCCTTTGTTTGGCTGGTTATTATTATTATTATTATATTGAAACCCACCCATAAGTTTTTAATTGCCTAAAATGAATGATTGTGTGTCAATACCTTGGAGTATGTGTCCAGCGATGGATTGATACCCCGTCCAAGCTGTGCTGTAACCAAATCAGAGGCGACTGCTCTAAGACTACAAGGGAAGCTCTGCCTCCTCTAAAAATGTCACAAAAAAATTCATCAAAAATATACTGTTGTATTTACATTGCTATTAGAAAGAGCATGCTAAAACATGTTCAACTTCATGGCTAGTTTATTCAGAAACAGCAATAATTTCTTGCCGGTCATCTAACGTTTTTTTTCCCTCCATACATTCCCTTGGCAGCCTAATCCATTAAACCTCATTGAAGCTCAGCTTAACTGGACTTCAATGGCACTTCAGAATATGCTTTGTTTTCAGCGCAGCAAAGCAAGACGTTTATGGGACAAATTCTTCAAAACGTCATTTCCAGGGAAGCTCAGCTTCTCTGGGAGTAAATGGGGCAGTGGGCTGGCCAGGACGCTGGGCTGCTGCATGATGATTGGAGGAACTGTCAGGGGGTGGGACCTCTTTTTGATTGACAGCGTTTTGACACCTGAGCATTTCAAGTTCGGTCCCATGCATATTTTTGGCGAGTGATTTTGTGAGACAAGCTGCTGCTTGTAGTCTGTTATTTGCTAGCGATATAGCCCACTACCCCCAGCCGCCTCTGACCCCTATGCTGCCACGGTAGGCTTTAGGTCCCTCAGCTGTCACACCTCCCTCCTATCGCCACCAGGGGGAGCCCTGATTCCGCCAGCGACCCACCATTCCCTATATAGACCCCAGATCATGCTGTCAGTTCCCGTTTTGTCATTGAACCGTTCTCCCTGTGCTTCCCCGTGTCCAGGTCCTGTGTCCTCCTCGTGCCTTCGCATCGTCTCTCCCTGGCTCTGTTGGATGCCTCCTAGATTGCCCCCCGCTCCTTCCTTTCTATTGTTACCAGTACTTGTCCCCTGTTGCACTGCTTGTTACCCCAGTAAAGCTGCTCAGTGATCTCCCCGCACCTCCGTGCCTTGGTCCCTTTGTCCCGGTGTCGAACCCAGCTCCTGACGTCATCGCAACACCAGCGACCCTGACGCAGATATAGGCGGTTAGATGATGGACGAGTTATTATCGCTAACTGGTTATTATTATTATTACGTAATAGTAAAATTGTATGCATATTTTACATAGTAATTCATAATATGATGGCAACCTATGTAACATGAAGTATATTTCAGGAATATTTTATTTTACTAAAAGTTAGTGTCCATAATTTCCTAAGCATGATTATGACATGCATGGCACACCTGTAATAGTTCAGTAAATGCCAAGTGTAAACCCACGTATTTCTCCGTGTTCACATTATATAAGCAAAATGAAATGAAAAGAACCACGCGAATGGGAGATTGCGTATGATCAAGGAAGCGTGATGCATATCATGCTTCTTTGTCATATTTGTTTAAAATTTGTCATTGTGGAGGAGTTGATTTTTAGTTATGTTCCATATTATTAGGGTAATGTGTAATAGACCTATATCAAATTATACCGTAACAAAATCGCAATAAATCATTTAAATATTTACAATAATTTGACATTCTTTGGCAGTGGATATTATAAATGACTGTATATATACAACTCAAAAAGCTGAAAATATAACGAATTTGAGTATTGATTACGTTATAATGCCATCCATTTATCCATAAGCAATTGTTTGTGTTCATATATAAGTTATCAAGAAATTTTCTTATTGTCATTCCTGTTCAGAATTGTACTATTGTCTTTGTTTGATGTTTTCTGTTTGATCCACTTTTATATGCAGCTACTAAAAACTCAGCCTATTTAAATTTCAGTTCTATAGTTACCTAATGCAACTTTAATGAGAACAACTTTTGTCCATATTTGAAAATAAAATAAATATCATTCGTATTTCACTAAAACCAGTTTAAATGTTCACACCGTGTATCTCTGTTTCCACGAATTGGCCAATTAATTTTAGAAAACTGAATAGTAAAACAATTAAATATACCGTCTATAATTTTATCCAAGTCTAAAATTAAAAGCTTTATAAAAACGAACGACATAAAAGCTATAATCTATCCATCTTTCAGCTTCTAATCTTTGGGAACCTGAAGGGAATGGCACGGCTTCGCAGGTCACACACTCACACAATTACACAATTACACAATTAGTACGGGCAATATAACACCGCCTAACTGTCTGTGAACTGTGGAAGGAAACCGGAGTATAATAATAGCATGCCCTGTCTTCATTACTGACGAATAAAATTATTCCAGAACAGTCCACAATCAACGTATCATGAAACTAACGCTGAGC
The DNA here is from genome assembly GCA_009936485.2 of Gymnarchus niloticus. Lineage (NCBI taxonomy): Eukaryota > Metazoa > Chordata > Actinopteri > Osteoglossiformes > Gymnarchidae > Gymnarchus > Gymnarchus niloticus. The sequence continues at coordinate 216,852 of JAACJT020000056.1, forward strand.
TCAGTTAATGTTTCGAACTATATCTGCATGTTGTGATAAAACACCAAGCACAAAGTAAATTAAACTGCAGAGAGGAAAACCGTTGAACATAAAAGTATCAATTACCAAAATAATTTAAGAGCGCTATAGAAATAAATGTTTTACTTTGGGAATAACGACCGACCCTTTTTTTTTTATTATTATTAGTTGTAAAATATGTAAAGTACAGTAAAGGTAAACGCTTGACCTGTTAACTGCGTTTTTCCTTCATCACCTAATAAAAAAGGAATAATACATCCCACTGGGTCAAACTTTATGCAAAAATACTATTTATTGAGCTACCATCTAATACACTGAATGTATAGGAACTAACAAACAGTTCTGCAATAATATAGCTCCAATGACATGTTACATTACAATGTAACATCACGGTAACATTTTCCTCTTTGCGAAATCATTGCATCCAAATAAATGAACTCACTTTCAATGTAAAATATGATATTCAATTATCTCTGAATATCAGCTAAAACGGCAATTAAATAGAAGAACGTGAGTAGATTATTATAATAATATAAGATTTAACACAAAGAACGTAAATCACAACTTTGAAGTCCCTTGCAAAGATGTAAAGGGAAAGCTTTCGATCTTGTAAATATTCGTTAATGCTGTAGATTTTTAAAAATCTTCTGAATTTAACTATGAAAAACTCGAGCAACTATGACTAGTTCCCCCCACAGCAAACTTGCATGTCTCAAATGATTTAAAAGCAATCACAAAATACCTTAAAAAGGTAGAATCTGGCAATAGAACAGCATTGCTTTTAACAAGCTCTAAACATAACGAACGAAACATAAGATTTTACAATAATGAACGCTGTATTCGAGTACTTCAGGCACGACATTCCACCTACTGTAAGCCCGTAATGCTGCTGCATTACATTACAGTACAGTACACACTAATCGTAATAGATTATACGAGACATTTCTGGTCGTTTTCCATAAGTCAGCTGGTGATACGTGCCACCTGACAGTGTACCATCACCCGGGCTGATGGCTGGAGGCACACCTGCGTACGGACCACCGTGGGGCACCAGCACATTTGGGTGCCGGTGATACGGTCCGTAGCTGGGCTGGAAGCTATGGTAGCTAGAGAGTCCATTGAGGGATGCGGGGCTGGGAGTTCCATCGTCGGCTTGTGTTTGCTGGTAGTTCATTGAAGCTACTGACTCGAGCGGGCCAGCCTGAGAGAAGGACCACGCGTTACTTACGAACGGGGTCTGCAGAAACTTCGGACTTTGGTGCGAACAGTAGCCGTCAGAATAATTCACACAAGGCTTCGAAGTGAAGTAAGGAACCGCAGGGTGTCTATAAGGTCGTTTTATTCGTCTGCGTCGTCTATAATTCCCTTTATCGAACATGTCTTCAAAGGCAGGATCCAAAATCCAGAAATTGCCTTTCCTCTCCCCGCTGCCTTCCCGAGGAACTTTGACGAAACATTCGTTCAAGCTTAGATTGTGCCTGATGCTGTTCTGCCAGCCCTTCTTGTTCTTCTCATAGTATGGGAATTTGCGAATTATAAACTGATAAATTCCATTTAGCGTCAGCTTCTTTTCCTGACTTTCTTTGATGGCCATGGCGATCAGAGCCACGTAGGAATAAGGGGGCTTCTGAGAGGGGTCCCCGCTGTCCTTGGCGCTTCCATCAATCTTGTCCGCGCTGCTCTCAGTCGTAATCCGTACCGGCGTTACCGAATCTGGTTTACATTCCATGTGGACCTTGTTGCCATGAACGGTGATGTCGTCTGAGACTTGAACGTCGCCCATTCTGTTTTCTCGCCGTTTAATTATGTCAATTTACATGGAGCAGGCAAATCTAGATTTACGGCCGCTCCCTAAACAGCTGCTCCACTCTAAAAGTCTGTTCAGGTAGTTACTGCGACGTTCGCTAACTCCACCCACAGAAATAGACCAAAGGTAAAGACTTATTTAAGTCTTTCTTTTTACTTTTAAGTCTCAGGAGTTCAAAGGTTTTAATAAATTAGTTCAAGTTCACGCGAAGGTCACAGACATGTTTTGACCTGATCCAAACTGAGATTGACATACCAGATCCTTTGAAATGGTTTACGCGGTACCTTCTGATACAAACGTAAGGAACCGGCTTCGTTTTTTCTCCCATCTGGAACTGCACGGTCAGATTGGGAATGCAGCCAATAAAACTATTATAATTGCAAACTTTGAAGTTGTCATTGATTCTAAATTCATTTATTTATTTGTTTATTAGACGGTCACAACTGGCAAGTTATTCAATAAATTAATAACTAGATACGTCTTTGATGTTTCTAAATAATACTATCTTACACACGCATAAAACAACCAATGAAGGCAGGCTTAAAAACTCTGGGCTGCAGCAGTAGCAAAAAAAAAAAAAAAAAAAAAAAACAGGACAAAATAATGCAAAGTTATGTGTTATTTTAAAAACAGAATATAACACTGTAGTTCGTAATAAGTCTGACTAGCATTATTTTGCCGAAAAGAATTGGATATGCTGAATGACAGCCGCGCAGTTAAACAATTGATCATTATCGTCTAAATATGTTTGCAAACAATAAACAAATTACTGCAAAAATACGGATAGTATTCTACTGTACATACATATAAATTAGCCTGTATGCTCTATGAGATAAGACGGAAATCTATCCAGAGCGCACTCTCATTCATTTAGACATGCCTGTTCACCTAACCGCACGTTTCCAGAATGCGGACGAAAACCCCGCAAAATGCGAGGATAACGTGTGAAATCCGCATGGAGATCTAGGTGGGATGCGAGCCCAGACCCTGAATGGGTGAGGCAGCAGTGCTACCGCCGAGTCTGTAGAAACCTCTTAGTGATCTCATTTCAATAATCAATCGTCAATAAGAAGCATTTGTCAATGTTAGAGCACGAAAAGCCAATGTCGTATTAGGCATTCAAATAGTTCAGCAAGTCACTGAATTATTGCGATGACACATCTGTACATTTTGCATACTTTCCTTTCTAATTTACTCCTGATTCTGTAACTTTCTGTTGCATTACCTGATAATACATTCTCATACGCAAGTATTTTTTCTAATCTGACCCTGGGTTTTCTGTTTTTCCGTCCACTGTTGACTTGCAATTTCAATATTGGACGTTTTACGTTGTTGCTGTGGCACCTTAATTTCCTATCGGCGGAACATGGGCTATGTATAACTCATACGTATATCTTGTATTAAAGAATGCAATTTTGGAGAATTTATACTCGCTTACTGATTTTATTTTGCAGAATGTGTGTCTTTGCAGGCTAGGCATCAGTTGCTGTTTGGAAAGTTGCTGGAACCAGTCCATCAAACACATTGCATATAGCACCTACCACATGTCGACATTTTCTGTTAGTCAAGTTCAGGCTTTGCCATAATTAGATTGTCATTTTTCCTCTTGCCCTGTGCTTGTGGATCATATGTAATCTGAGTACACAGTAGAAGCAACAGAGTGAGTCAATCAGAGGGCAGAGGTGGATGTGGCCATCACCCTACATACAGGTAAACATACAGTGTGTGACAGAAAAGGAAGCGATAGCGATCATTTGGTCTCAGCAGATAGGGTGTCGCCATGAAAGGAATGACAGGAAAAGTAATCAAGCTTAGAAGTCACCACCTCAGCGCATCAGCATTTATATTCTGTCCTCGTTTTTGATTGGCAGCTATAATAAAATGTTTCACACATAAACAGAGGTCACCATTTAACACATTTAAAGAAATTAAAATCAGCCACACTTTACATATTAACTACAGTATTTGCCAAAACATTGAATGAAAAATTACTTTAAAATGACTCAAGAAAAGCATCAGTTTTAAACATTAGCAAATAATTTTCTAGAAATAAAGATTTACTTCCTGCTTGCAGTTAGCATACAGAACTGTATTGTATATGGTTATGTAAAGGGATTCCAAAGGTCTCTGTAAATTTAGATTCTCCATGTTTGACTGCTGCTGCATCTGCTCAGCCCTAAGGTTCGTTATATAAGGTTTTATCCTTAACATTGGTCAGTGTGAAAAAGGTGCCAAATTCATTCACTGTTAGGCTGGATTACAATTTTTTTTTTTCCTATAATTCATAGCATTACTGAACCAGTAAATAGGTCAACACAGAGGACATAGGCGGGTGAAATTGGATACATTGTCACAATACTTTTGATTTGACATTTTAAAAACATACCACAGGTTTTTAAACAGTACAAGACAATATACTTTATTCTTTTACAACTGAATTATAAATTATCATTCAGAAAAGACACCAATGTCATGTGGCTATAAACATTGTCCACTTTGATGTCATTTAAGTCTTAGTTGTGCCATAGGAAAAATGTGAATACATGACTACCAGTGACACCTGGGAAAATGCAAAATATGCCTCATTACAAAATGGGAAATACATACTATATTGTCTCATAACTTGAGGGAAAATCAGAACGGGGATTTTTTTTTTTTTTCCCCAAGACATTAAGCCAACTAAACTAATATTTAATGCAATAAATTTAAGCTTTTTAAACTGTATTTGGAGAGAAAACAAGACAACTTTTAAGGCAAAGTTAAAATCAGGAGAATGTGAAGATTTAAAAAGAATGTTTTGAGTAAAAAAAAAAAAAAAAAAAAAAAAAAAAAAAAAAAAAAAAAAAAAAAAAAAAAAAAAAAAAAAAAAAAAAAAAAAAAGGTGGCCCTGATATGCAGTGCATAACCCATTAAGAAAACTAAAATTAAAAAAAGCAATTGCCTTCTTAGCAATGCGTTGCTCTTGCATAACCTGTTTGTTTTTCCTTACATTTTTGCACTTTGCTGATTTGTAGAAATGGGAGCAGCTGGAAGAATATAGCTGTTTTATGTTCTCTCCATGTTTGGTGTGGTCCACTGCACTTCCGTGCCACCGTAGAAAACCCATCAGAAGCACATTTTTAAAAAAAAAAAAAAAAAAAAAAAAACACTTATGAAAATAAGATCTTTCACCTATTAAATTTGCACCAGGAGTAAAAGACCTGTCCGGCATCTGATCAAATGCTCTTCCTAACAGGTCTCAAGTAAAACGTGCAAGGTTTTAGCTTGTAGCCATGAGCACATTGGAAAGACATTTAAATTAACATGACACTGAATCAGATCCATTTTTGGAGTGTGAAAGCACTACACCTGGACAGCTTCAGTAAAAACTATCCAACTGAATGTGTGTAAAATGTGCTTTCATTGTAATGTTTTAAAAACTCTTTAGTGTCTATGTTGATAAAAACGAAAAGTTCATGAAACCCAGAATATGTGAAGTCGACAGTGACTTGCAACAACTGAATGTAATCACTGATTACATTAATTAGTGGTGTCAAATCAGGTTTCAGTTTGGCTACTCACTTTAAACCAATAAGATGTCATGCAAAGAGTTTCTGAACTGATTTGTATAAACCAACATGTAACAGAGGTGTGAATTATGAGCAAGAGGTTTTGTACAAGGCCTGGAAAGACAGATGTGAGAAGGCAGTTAAGGTTGGAGAAATGGTTATTCATAGAACAAGTATTTGTAATTACATCAACTGAAAAGCCATGCTTCACAACAGGTGAACAGTTCAACTAACATAGTAGTTACACAGCATACAACAAAAAGTACAAACATGTATTTTCTCAAACCATATTAACAGTGTGTCTCACCTTGGGAAAAACAGGGACCTTTAGTGTAGCTTTAAAACAAAATACAGACCAGACAGCAGCTATCCAGAAGCCTCTGACACAGTTTTCCATTAAGAAACTAGTCACCCTGTAAGGCAGCAGGCTCGCAGGTGACAGGCACCATGATGACACCGGTGTGACCAGCAGCTTCGGAGTGGGCCTGCATTCCCAGGGTGGACCCCTGGTATAGCTGAAATTCAAGTACCTCTTCTTATCTAACTGCTCCTACTAATGGAACAACTCATGCCAATACAAGAAGTACTCAAGCAAAAGAGCTTATCTTATATTCGGAAAAAATGAGGACATATCTACAAGCGCTATGAAGTCAGCATACACTTCAGCACTCTAATGAACCCCAGCTTCCTTGTTAACCAAGGACAGCCATACTTTCACAGACATGTCTAAAAACTGCAACAAAAAATTGTGCCAAGTCATTTTTTAAAATAGTAGTAAAATAACTTTCAAAAATGACTGGATGTAATACACTAGACAAAAACACAAACTTGAGCATGAAGTATTTTACATTTTCTTCAGCTTGCTCTTCAAGTGTTCTGAAAGACCTGCGCAGTAATCTAGATCTACAAATCTTAATCTGTAAAATGGACAAGAACATCTGTGGAGGAGTCCCATCCCATTCTTTAATGACACCCTGCAGATTGATGCCAAGGTGAAGATTAAGGGTCTCTGAGCATATGTGGTGGTCATTTGCACTCATCTCCAGGTCTGGTAGCAGTACAGCGAAGCAAGGACCAGGTTGGCTGTCAAGCTAGTGCACAAAAGGCCCAACCACAGAGTCCAGCGCAGAATACCTAGAATACAAATGACACAGTATGGCAGGTTAATGCCATACACAAGTGTCTGCAGATTTAACATGTCACACCTATGCTATCACTTTTCTGTTTGGTACATTTCAGGTCACACTGAAAATGCAATGATGATAAAATTAAATGAGCAACCCTTATTGTATCTCAATACCTTCATCTATATTATACAGGTGACACCAATTTATTTGGCAAAAATGAAATTTTGCTTGGTTTACAATGCAAAGTTTCAGTTCATTTAGAATACAATGCTTTACTGATTTGTGAATAGCACATTAAAAAGCTCAGATTCACATGCATTTTATCCAAAAACTTTGAAACGTACGTCTTCAACTGCACAATACAAAGCATGCAAGTTCTCTAGGAAGCAGCAATATACCAGAAGACCATTTTTACCTTAAGACAATTAACTTCATGAAACATGCAAATGCAATTTTTCAACACCTATTCTTTGAGAAATTAAAATTAATTTTTCCCCAGATTGTAAAACTAGTGGTTTAATTTTCTAAACATTCAATTGCAAACGCTAATTAATGTTACAGTGAGTTGCTTGGCAAACACTTTCATCCAAAGATACATACTGTACATACTTTATAGCTGAGATGTTTTAACCAACATGATCTTACTAATGTAATTCGGCTCATGAGTAAAACAAGATGGCTGCCAATGGGAGGTGACCATTAAATTTTTGGTTCCATAAAAGCTCTCTTACTCCCTCACCGTTCAGTGCACTCTTGCTTTCCACTCCTCTCCCAGTGGTAGTGTCCACCAGACAAGCAGAAGAGTTTGAGGAGCTTCCTCTCTTCTTTTCTTCCACCTCCTCAAAAACACTGCTGTCCTCCAGTAGGGAACCCAAGTCTGGAGAAGACACTGACTTGTCATATACAGTCACGCACGCACGCGCGCACGCACACCTACATACAAGTTCTGCTTTCTCAATTTCAATATGTCATCAATATGATATGAAACAAGTCATTTCAGGCATTTTGAAGACTATCTACAATTGATCAGTCAGGTATCCTCTTACTCTCCTTTCCCATTCCCCCTGTTCATGGCACACACATTCAACCATCCACAAATGGTTCCACAGAACCACAGAACCATCCACATATTCCACTTCCACAGAATAGCATTTCCTCACTAAATGTAAAATTGCTTAAATGCAATTTACCTCTTCCAATAGGCAAAACGCAGATTGGCCGTTTGAAGTCAAATCAAATGCATATAACTGGCCAGCTTCTAGTACTGCGAGTATTGACAGAACGCAATTCATGTCAAGGATCACCCAAGCTGAAGAAATGGTTACTGAGTTTTTTTCTATTTTCGTTTCAATGATGATTTGTTGGTATTCAAAGCCCTGGAGTCACTACTGGCCTACTACTGATTCACCACCCTTTTCAGCCATTTACATAGAAGCATGAGATGTCAAGTCATTCATTTGCTCCCTGAATCTTTCTGTGTACGGAGGTTAAAACAGACTCCTTTGCAGCATTTAAACCAATTAAAACAAAAATCATTACTCATTATTGCATTCACATATAAAACCAAGCACATGATAAAGTGGACTGGGACATGGCTGGCTGGATGGATGAAGCCCAGGTGTGGGTGTCTCTTTTACCCATGTTAGTGAAAACACAAGACAAGAGACTGAGCTCAGCTGACTGTCTTCTCTTTGATGCTTAACTCCTTCCACGTTCATGTCTAGACCTTGGATCATCCTCTTAACACCAAAGGTGCAGGGTGGGGTTAATTATAGCATTTCAGATACTTGCTGTCCCGAAACTGAGCCGTAGGCCGTGAACTAAATAATGGTATACGTACTTCATGTACCTCATACAGGCATCAAGGTAAGACTAAGTGCTATTGTCCATGTGCAAAATACAGATCGATAAAGCCAAACTTCAAACAGATCCTCAATCTTTTGTGTTTTTGCACCCACTGCCTGATTCCATCTATTCAGTCCAAATTATTTTTAAGTCCAGTACACAATTTTCTGAAAATGTTTTGAAATACAAAAAATATTAACATCAGTATTGAACTGCCATGTACATACAGAACCAATGAAACAAAGAAAAATAAACCAAAAGTTGCAGTGCTTTAAAATGCAAACTACTGGCTCCACAGCTGCAGTCTACCTAAAGAAGGGAGACCAAGACTCAGCCTATTTTCAAGTCAAGCAAACTGTTATACTAAATTTGAAAATAAATGTGAATGCTGTGTAATGAAGGGCTTCACAGAAACACACACTATACCGTGGGGCTCCAAAAAACTAAGCTGGCCCCCCAAAATTGAAATACAGGTACCTATGGAATAGAGGTATGCCATCAGCAAACACTTGATGAGAAAACCAGTCAGAACCTAGCAAAACACAAGTAGCCCTTAACAAAAAAATATCAGGAAAGGTATCTAAATTGTAGCTCATGCCTCACAAAGCTGCATTAGCTGCTACAGGCTAATGCCATTTCTTCAGCATACCAGGGTTGTTGGAAGGGAAGGCCAAGGAGTCCGGGCCTAGCATGGCGCTGGGGAAATGGCCGGGGTCTGCTGCACAGCGAGGCGCAGCCAGTGACCCAGGCTCCATGGGAGACGAAAAGAGCTGCAGCTTCTTGCCAGCTAACTGCAGCCTAGCGGGGCTTATGATTGGCCGGCGCTGGCGGGCTGAGCTGGAAGTGGATGTCACCGAACCCGCAATCGAGGGCGCTGGGGAAGGCCCGGGAGATGAAGGTCGGCTTCCAGACTTTAGGGAGAAGTAGTCTGCACACAGAAAACCATCAAAGGTGTTCATTTAAAAAAAAAAAAAAAAAATGAAAAAAAAAAAAAAAAAACTGCTGAATAAAATTAGTAACATTGCAAATATTGCATATTTTTCTCAGTTATAAGACACTGACTCACATAGTAGGCCGTTTCTTTTATTCTTCAGAGAGCTTTATATTAATCTCCGGGAAATAAATACATACAAGACAGCCTGTGCTTCAATTACCTGATGGTGGGGAGTCTTTACATAGTGAAGGTTGTCGGCTCCCGCTGAACAGCTGGCCTGAATCTGAAAGAAATAAGAGCCTAGGTCTCAGAAACCTGCGGTCAGGTTCTTGGACCCGACTTGGGTTGCTGGAAACATGATGGTTTAAAGTTACTGCATTTAAAGTGTTTTTTTTTTTTTTTTTTTTTTTTTAAATGGTCACAAGGTGAAGCACATTTCTGTTGAATATGAAGTATATTAAGACGTAACAATGTAGTACACCTCTAACTTTACAGAAAGTATTTGTGAACATTAAAAGGAAGCTGGTTAAATGTTATGTATACTAGCCTATTGAGGGGTGGGGGGAATGTTTATTATGTGTGTTTTAATTTTTTTTTTTCCTTTTTAACTCTTACCAGAAGCTGTGATCAAATTTAATGCATTGTTCTTAATTTTCCATAAATGAAAATGCCTAAATAGCCAAATCAGCTCCTGCTTGTTAATTATAGCATTTAAACTAGTTCTTCTGTAAGGTACAAATTCAAACTGATATACAAATGATGACGTAAATAGATTAAAAAAACCCTGATGATTATGTCAAGAAAAAAAAGCTTACTGGAGATAACCGATATTCTTTATTTACTTGCAGTATGTAAAATGACTGCTTATCAGATTAAGAAAATTAGATTCTGTGCGTCCTGTGCTAGTTCTAACAGGTTAGAAAACAGAAATTCTGCCAGTATCCCAGCACCTGTTCAGCTGGCAGGGGTAGTTTACCACAAAGCATGTGTACAGAGTAACCTGGACTCTGGAAACAGCTTCACAACTGGCATTTAGATAGCAAGACACCACTCCCCAGACAGCCCACACGCCCTCACAAATCCTGCTCCTTAATCCCACGGTCTAAACCCTCCTGCAGGGAACGATGCCCCGCCATTCAGATTCAGATACTGAGTGTGAAGGCAGGACTCCCCTGACAGGCGGTGAAGTGCCCGCTGCTATCCCAGCATGCCCCGGGGTGCAGCCATGCGAGCCGCAGCTGCCAGTGGAGCTGGTCTGACAGCGTGCCATGGGAAAATGGGCAGGAAACAAAGATCAACATCAAACCCACAAAATAATCAAAGCTTCTTCAGCTAAAAACGTTAAGCAAGCCAAAAAAAGGAATGCAGCCGGGACCTCAGTGCAACCCGTGCCTCTAAAGTCCTGCTGTTGTCATTATTAACCTAAACTGCTAGCCTACTTTTTATCTACACATTCATATTATGCAGTTGTGGCACACAACCCTCAGAAAAGGAACAAAACAGGTCCATGTTGAGACGAAATCTCATGACAACAGTGCAGAACTGAATGTGGATTCCCTGCTAATAGTTCTCACAAAGCGAAGTATTACTGCTGCCTTATGGGGGGGGACCTATAAATAATTATGGGATAATTTTCTTTTCACAAGACAATCTGCATGTAACTACTGCATTACATGCACCATGAACAACAAACTGGCTGACTTGTTTTACTGTCACTAAATGTCATGGGGAGACATTTGCATGCAAACCATTTTATTTTATACCCCCATTACATACACACGAATATTTTGTTAAAAATCCAAAATTAATAATTTCTTAATGCTGACTGTCATTGTGAAATATCACCTTGACACACAAAATGTATAAACGTTTATAATGCTACAAAACTGAGTGTAGATGACACAAACAAATAGCAGAACTCCATATTACATTTATTTAACACAATCGGTACATTATAATGGCTACCAATTTTTTCCAAAACGTAACGAACAGTGGTTGTTATGAAAGCCTGCACTCATATTTATCAACACAAGACATTTTAGGGTTCATCGGAAACCTCTGAACCACCTGTGTGCTGACAGACAGACTGGAGGCATTTCTGTTATCCGTCTTCTGTTTTGTACGATTTCCTCTGATGTGAACCAAATCAAAATGAACACCTCTCACTGCAACATGGTCTTGCAAGACCAATGGTTCGACATACTCGATAACCCTTTGAAATTTTGTTCCTCATTTTCTCAAAGTAAAACATACAAACAATAAAGGTCAAAGATCAAACGCATCTCTACATTTTTAATTGACCCCCCTTTCAATATAAAAAAGCTACATTAATAAATGTGACATTAGTATTTTCACTCCAGTCACACCTAATGAAATCTTAAACCTGCACAGTGGGCATGCCACACTCAAAGAATACGTATTTTTACTTGGAAAAGCTAATTCTGAACTGGCAACACACAGTGCGGCCTTGGTATCATCTCCTGAGACAATTAATAGGACTGATAAGTGCTGTAAATAATATGTAACAATTAGAATCAAGAGGTCGAAGGGAGACCAATGAATTCATCTCATAAAACTCACTATTAGTCTCAATGTCATCTAAATTCTTTCATTACAACTAAAAATCCCAAAGTAAATCCTAGCTAAGAGGAAAATCCACTGCTAGCTACCTGACAAGGGTAGAGGAATGTTCGTCCTGTTCCCCTGGCTAAATTCCACTGCTGGGCGCGGTACAACCAGTGTTGACAGGCCAGTTCAGCTCTCCACAGATGCAGAACCACTGGTCCGTGCAGTGCTCCCACAATGCATTTCAGTGATCGTTCCACATGACAGGCAGCCAAACCTCACCACAGGAGGCTTGGCCCCCGGCCTGCAGCCCCGATGGAAAAGTGGTGTATGCTTCTGAAGCACAGGAGCTGGTTCTTACTCAAAAGTGGCCAAATGAGCTTGAATATTATTCATGAGAAGTGCCTTTCGCACAACTACAAGCATCACTGTTGCAACTCTGGATCCAAAGCACAGGCCTCTTGAAAGAGGCCAATCACAGCACATATGACTGACTCTGAAGCACAGGATAAGACGTGTCTTTGTTGGCTCTCGCTGGCACCAAAACCACAGAACACACGTCTTTCATGCTGTAAGCTTTAACTTTTGTTTCAGTGCAAAGCTACAGAGGAAGATGCTATAGAGATAGCTGGTGATTGAGCTTTGCTCAGACACCTTGTCAGGTAACCTTCAGTCTTGCCATACACCCTATGGGGTGTCTGCCCACAATTAGCCTCTAGAGCATTTTTGCTGATGTTCGTCTTAAAGTAAAATACTCAACCAAAATTGTTAGCCAGTTTTTGTGTATGTATAGGGGTATATTTATGGGTTTTGAAAATATACGTGAAGTCTGCAAATGAGGCATAACAAGTCACGCAGTGACAGATACTGGAAGGCAATTCATTCATTTTGTATGACATTCTAATCCACAGTTTTTTGCATCTTCTTAATGACTAAAAATGCAGCCACAGGAACAGAACATGCCAAAAACAACATGAAGCTGGTTGACCGACTGAATCAGCTCATGCTGCCAAAATTAACCTATTATAGGATTTAAACACAAACACGCTTTACATAAAGCTGCATACCAGAGGTTTCCTACATCACAAAATAACTGCAGCTCCAAGTCAGGTGGACCTCAGCAGCACTTACTGGTGACGAGCAGGGCACTAATACTCACCTGTGCGGGCAAGGGATGGGATGGTGCCCAGGGACAGGGCTCTACTCAGGCGTCCCGGCAGAGAGGAGGGAGAGGCCCTGCGACCCCGCTGGCTTAGCTGCCGGCTGAGAAAGTGCAGCAGGTTGGGTGGCGGCGAGGGGACAAAGGAGGGGGAGGGTCCTGAGAGGGGGTTTGGCATCAGAGGGATGTGCCCATCATAGCAGTGCCCCAGAGAACTGCCAGATAAGTACCTAGAACAGAAGAGTGGAGAGGTTACTAGACTGACTGCTGCTGCATGTTCTATATCGGGGGAGAGATGAACTAGGCCTTCTCAAAACAAACACCAGCTCTAAGGCTTCAGGCAAATGGTGTGTACCAGGAGCTTACAGATCAAAGAACTCAGTTCATTAAAAACAATGAACTATGCTAGTGATGGGACAAATGAGGCTTCAAAACCCATTGTGGAAGGGAGTATCCAGAACTACTAGTCAATGCTGGCTATCGTTTGATATACTCCAAATCACCATGAGTTTTGAAGTCTCATTTAGCACCTGTTCAGGATACTCCCACCTATCGCAGGTTTTGAAGGGGCTGTCTTTTTTTGTCCTGGTTTGGTCATTTCTGTCCAACTTTATGCCAGATTCCAGAAACAATCATTTAATGTAATTATAAAACTCTAGTACCCAACCTTTAGTCCCAGAGACTTCTGCAAAAGAACATGTTCTCAACTTTTCAAACAGACCACAGATTTCTTTTTTTTTACAACACAAAACCAATAAGAATCTGGATAGAGTGTAGGAAGAAAGCAAAAAGATAAATTAAAATGTACTCAATTCAACAAAGAGCAATAACATTGGACTAAGGCTAACATTTTACTGAACCTAACTGGAATTCCCCATAAAAAAAAAAAAAACACCTTTAAAAAATTACACCTAAATTTGCCTGTGCACAATTCTAGCACATTTTCACATTTGTATTTCAGTTCAAAAGAAAATGCAAATACACAAAGGGGGGGGGGGGACACACTGGATTGACTCTGCATGTGGCCAATGTACTTCTGAAAACAAAGGTGTATTCATGCTCTGCATTGATGCAAACTGGTGATTCAGTCTGTATATGCTAAGTCAATTTTAATTATTTTTGCAATAACAATTTTCTAAAAGCAGGTGGACTGTTGCTGCTCTTCATCTGAAATAAAAAGAATGCTCTGAAAAACAGAACTGAATCTCGCAAGAGTAGGATCTGAAGACCAAGTACAGACAAATTAAGTTTCCTATGTCCTCAGGATGAAAGCAAATGAAGTGACATAGCAAGAATTGATTGCCATTTAAGAATGTCATACATACACACATTTGAATATTGCACAGTTTATTTAACCAATTCAAAATGACAGTTGTAGAACAATAGTTTGTTTACAAAATTACATCACATGACAAAGTCCAACAGGATAAATTAAGATGCAGTACCCCAATCAGGAATTTATTTTTTTTGTACACATTTGCTAAAAAGCAAACAGAAGTCTGATTAATGATTCAAAAAATAATTTTCAAATTAACTCCATGATTTGAAAAGAATCATTTAGCCATTACTTGAGAAAATGAACTGAAAAAATACACTGAAGTCTGAGGGTACTGGACCTTGTGTTTCAAGAAAGTTAAATAATAAAAATACAAACATTAAACACTCCAATGGTTAAACAAGAAATGACAGTGAAGTCGTACATGAAAATGGCACATCAGAGAAAAGCTTAAAGCTTTACAAATCTGACTGCTGCATTTCCAATCAGGCTTTCAAGCTTTCTCCTTAATCTGTCTCATTAAACCTACCCATATTCATGCAGAACATACCCAAGTACCCGAACCTGTCCGTTTTTTGGTATACTGATGGTACCAACAAGTGAATGGATAAGTGTCACAATGATGGCTTATAAGACAGTCAAAAGAAGCCATGTAAAGGCAGGTGGCATGCATCAGCAGTGGAGATGAGGGCAAGGCTCCCAGAAGCGTTGAGGAAGAGCCCTCCTAAACTGTACTGCCCTCTTCTGGATAAAAGGGTAGCAGTTAATGGAGCCCCAAAATGCCTCCACCTTAAGATGCTGAATTTTACAGTAAAATATTTCCATGAAAGAATCTGGGAAACAATTACAGTACAGAACATAAAACTTCATTCTAGTATCTGTATACCAGAGAGACTCACTACCTAAAGCAGTCTCTCAGCTTCCTTCTGGATGAAGTACAAAGCTTCACTCAAAAACACAACACAGGGAGAGGTCAGTACAATAAACTATGTAAATTTACATTTACCAGAGTACTACAATTCTTTTTTTTTTTTTTAAATTATAGGCTCTCTAACAATTACAATCCTAGAACACAACCTAATTCACAGATAAAATGATTAAAAAAATGTGCTCCTTGAACATTTGTTCAAACAAGTGTTCAGAAAACTAGTAAAATGAGTACATGCTCACAGTCATGTCAAAGGGTTAAGAATTTGCCAGCAGAGTGCCATGAGCTTTATTTACTTCATAACCAGAAGGCTAATACTATATCTTCAAACCTGTTTAAATGGCTCAAGCAGTTGCATACTATAATATTCACATGCCATAAATTTGTCCTACGAGAATTCACTTTAAAAAGGTTATGTCACGTTGGTTATCCTTACCCCCAAAGACAAATACTTCTACCCCGATAAAGTCACAGAAAGTTTCTCTAAGTCGTCTTCTCTGGGCAGTTTTGACCATGGTAGGAGGGCTCCACATAATGTAGTGTACAACATGCCAGTCACACAAAACACAAGGTCAGTCTTTAAGTTTTGCGCTTAACATTATGAATCACGACGTGCAAATCAGGGATGCTTCAGCATGTTACTGTAATGTCTACCTGAAATCAATCGCCTCGTATACAAGTTGCGAATTATAGCAATTAGTGTTATTAGGGATTGTTTTTAAACACTATTGAATCTGTCTAGCTGACAGGAAGAATAGAGATAAAACAGCAGCATATTCTAAATGGCTGTTCCTACTCTAACAGCACTCAAACTCTCAGAGTTATACACATGTGCATAATTTAAACTAAACCACATCATAGCTGCCAAGTTCTGAGTGAAACGACCAATCACTGCTGTTGGCTAAAACCACACCAATCTTAGAAGATCATCCGGTAGATAGCAGAGGGGAATCTCTTGGCCAAGCCTGTACCATTGGACAGAACAGCCTGGTGGTATGGGATGTTCACTCCAGCCTTAAGCTACTATTAACAGTGATCAAATTCCATTTCAAATATAGTCACTCACTTCATAGATAAACTGTAGTGATGACAAGCCAGCATCTATGCACTTTTCATTAGTGCAAACTGAACAATTACCCGCTTAATTAAGGACAAGACAATCCCTGTTGAGGTATGGAAAAACCCACATAATTTGACTCATTGCCATGACAAAGGCTGACCACTTAAGAACTAAGCAGAGCCACGTTACATGTGGGAATGAAGTTAACATATTATAGTACAAGAATGTCAATAATGCCCAAATGCGACAAAACTTCAGAAAAATGTTCATGGCCACCTACAGGAAGCTGCGTCATAAACAGGAACATTTCAGAGTCAGGATGCCCTACAACAGTAATATTTTCAAAGCCAACAGTTTGAGATGATCTGGAGAGACTCAGATTTATGAAGGAAAAAAAGCAGCACTAGTGAACCACTTAAACAGGTCTTTCACACTCGTGCTTGTAAGTAAACTTTTCATTCCGCCATTTTGATTAGACTGTGTGAATTGCAGAGAAGGGCAGAAATATCATAAATTAATAATGGTCTTAAAGGCCAAAGCTAATACTCCTTAAGCAGTACAAAGAATTAGAGCTGTGTAGTTTTTCAGCTGGGCTGTTATTTCAAGTGTAAAGACAAATTTCACTGCTTTCTTTACTAACGTCATGTCAGTTCAGTATACAAGAAATATATTAATGCCGACACAGAAATAATACTACGAAAGTGTTTTCCACGGGCTTCCAGGTACATAACACAAAGTGCTAAAAATGTATTCCTTGATAGGAAATGTCATTAGAGGCACTACAAACATTAATACTAATGATTACAGCTTTGCGAACCGATTAGTAAATTAAACATTGATTAGGCTGTTAATGCCAGCAAAGGAGATGAGTAGAGGAAGCCAAATTACAGAGAAACACTCTGGAAAGTACAAAAAAAGACACACCACAAAAGCCACACACAAAACCGCAACAAAATCCTACGTCATTTTTTTTCCTTCCCTTCTCCCCTGCATGTCGTTCGAGCGTCACTGTTCGAATTCTGACCTTCGACCCCTGGTTCTCCTCTGGCTTGTAGACTTGCGCATGGCCACAGCAGCCGCAAAACCCACGAGGCAGCACAGGGCTGTGGTGCTGAACTTGACTGTGCCCAGCCAGCCTGGGATGTCTGGCTGCAGGTAGCTCTCCACCAGGTATAGGCTCAGGACCAGGAACCACAAGAGCGAGGCCATAGCGTCAATACGGCGGAGCCTTCAGCAGAGAAAACAAGTTATGAGCAAATGAAGCTGCAGAGAAAAGATGGGAACCCCATGCCTTAACTGTTCAGTAGTAGGCATGTCACAGTATACCTATAAGGTGAACTGACTTATAGCTATAGGCATTCACAGTTGAATTACTACATTTAGCTGCATTGCAGAATGAAACGTTATTTGGACCTAGATTTGTATTGGTCGAACCATGTCACCTGATGGGACCAGCGAGGAAAACACTACTGATACAGGTCAGCAAGCCCAGTGACACCAGTGCCACTTGATGGTCGTTGCCGTAGTCCCAGGCAAGCTGGGCCTTCTCCAGGGCATCACCAGGGACCAGGCCGAGCAGCTCACGCCACACTCCTCCTGCCTCGCTGCTGCCCAGGTCCGACGCATTCTCATGGTGCGAGCTGCGGTTGGGAGAGATGACCCCTCCACCCTGTGACTGTAAAGGGCTCCCAGGGGCCAAAGATGAGCCCTGCTCATACAGCGCTACCACCACCAGGAACACACAGGTAAGGAATGCCAGAAATCGAAGGAGGACCACCCACGCTGGTGGGGAGGCAGAATGCGCACTCTGGACAAAAAGGGAAGAAAAAAAAAAGACCAAATTCATTGTCCTGCCTATGACCAGCCATGTGCCAAATACCACAGAGAACCAGACACTCCCAATACACAACAGCATTCTGAGCTGCACTGTATGAATAGACAAAAAATTCAATATCATTCAACCACACGATGTCTTTCAGTGCAGAATGAGAAGGTGGCCAACATATCCTCCAATACATTTCTCTGCAATGGATAAATTAAGCAGCAGTAAGTCAGAACAGACAATGTAATCCAAGCAAAACCATTTCTCTTTTTGTGTGAGAAACCATCTATGAACAGGGGCACCAGAAGAAATTTTTCAATGGGGTGGCCAATTGTTGTCATGAGGTGACACAAACACCAAGATATAATGCTAAATCAACTCAGACAAACCCTGATGTTAACAGAAATTGTCTAGAAATATATGTATTTTTTAGCCAAAGCTGATAAATGTAAATTTTCTAGCTTTCTTTGGGGGGAAAAAAGCTTGATATAGACACCTTTTCACTTCATACTGCTCTAATTCTCTCTACCTGCATGGCGTTTTAAAGAAAGCAAATCGGAACATGTCACATAATTCGATTAACCAAGGCAACTATAGTTTTAACTTATACTAAAGTTACCCGTC
>JAACJT020000056.1:238231-263897 GCA_009936485.2 Gymnarchus niloticus
TTTCGATGGTTCCGCTTCTGAAATAAAATCTCCACAGCTGCATTTGGGTGTGGCCAGCGGTTTCCAAGGCCACCCCTTGCCGGCGCTCGTCTACAAATCTTGTTTAAATTACATTCCTTTTAGACCCTCCGGTCCATCGTATTCATAATCAAGGGTGCAGGCTGATTCTTTACCATACTTTTCAGCTGTTAATTGCAAACCCCATAAAGTCTGCCATGACCACCGGCACAGAGTGCCAGCCTGCGGCCCACACCAGGGACAGTCCTCACCGGCACACATCCCAGGTGGGCGTCGCGGCCGCGCCGGAGCTGGTGGCTGAACAGCAGTGCGCGCAGCTGCCGGTTCTGGTGTTTGATGTAGTACTCCACAGCCGTCTGACAGGGTCTGCACAGCTTGTAAGTCTGCTCCAGGTGGTGGCGGTACACCTCAATCTCCTCATCGTACCTCTCCTAGCATTAGCATGAGGGGGGAAACCTTATGATTATAGCAGTAATGTATACTGGGCCTGGATTCACAGGCAAAGAGGGCAAAATATCACAACATAACTCACAGGAGAAAACTTGCCAAATACAAAAGTACATGATTAGGGAAGACCAAAAAGTTCTCTTATGAAGCACATCCAGTCGTCATTGAGAAAGAGAAACATCCGATTATAGAAGTTTGATCCTGGCACTGATTTCAGCTGTGTTCAGTAAAGATACATAACATTATTAGCCTTCTCATTTCATAAACTAAAAGGCAATTAAGAGGAAACGAGTATCCATAAAAACATTCAGTCCTGTGCTTTACAAGTCGATTTCTTTCAAAAATTACTTAAATTCCAGGTGCACTGCCCATCATTTTCTAACTGGCACAAGGGACTTCACATTTAATGTCTCTTTTCAGCATAGATTTACATATTCAGTAAAACAACAAGAATATTATCCAGAGCAAAACACTGAGCGACAGAATGCAACATCGGTAAGGTCAGCATTAATAGAACAAGTTCAGTGTACGACCAGTATAAGATATGAAATTTTTAAGTGCGCAAAAGTATGCCGCATTCATCGAAAAATTTTACTGCATAGAAAGACTGATGACCACCCAATGAGGTTATTTCAAGGTAGACCCCCAGAAATAGCTTGCTAACCATGGTGAGAAACCTGTCCAGACTCACTGGAGGCTGTGGCTGAAAAAAAGGTCACAAACTGCGTGCTACACTGCACAATAACTCCCAAACTCCGTAAACAGACGGACAGGTGTGCCACTCCAAGGAGCGCTGTATTAGGCCACTCCTGCTTTCTGCCATTAGACTCTACAAACAGGCCCCCTGTGTCGGGGGGGGGGGGGGCAACCAATCAACTAAATGGATCTGAACTGCTGGGCAAACTTCCATTTACAGAACAGTCATGCTTTTCACTGAAACCAATGTATAATACCACTTAGTGTCCTTTTTGAATCTCATGTAATATCTCCTTTGATGTCCCTGGCACTATTACTACCTATCAAAACTATACCTCTGTTGAGAAAACCAAGTGCGATATTTGATCATCTATTGCATTGTAGCTCCAAAGCACATCTTAATTTTGACTAATGTGCAGTATTTTCCCTGACACCACCTGCACTGCTACTGTCTCTAATTTCTTTTAGCTACTCCCCAAATGTTTGCTTTTTTGTCTAAGGATGTACTGCAAACCTGCAATTTCCTTCGGGATAAATGAAGTCTCAATGGCTATTTAAAACATGATTAACCATTACACACTTGGAACTTCCAACAACCACTACTGCATCACAAAAAATGAACTAAAACATCGTTGCACTATTCTCAGAGTACGAACAATTTTAACCGCTTCACCTAATGTTTCGGAAAGTTTTCCCTCAGTACAAGGACACGATCATCAGCCTCCATTGTTATTTTAATTGTTAGCAACCAAACCTCCCCAGCATGGTTTTCATGAGCTTATCAAGCTAACGGAACATACAATGCATGTCTGTAACATTTTTGCAATAAAAATGTAACAAAAGGTAAAGATTTTGGAATTGTAATTTTCTAATTTTGTAAAAATCGACAGGGGCATTAGTTGAGGCTTTCAGTCATAGAAGAAAAAGCACATCAACCAAATGACACTAAAGCATCAGAAAATTTGACAATTTTGGTATTGTAAAAGTAGAAAACTTAAAATTATACTTTTTACAGAATATCTGGAAAGAGGAAAGCACACTCAAAAGGTATGTCCCACATTACCCTGCATAACTAGCTACCCGAGGTTTGCATTTAAGGAGAGGAACAACTCAGCCAACACTAACGACTTTCTCCTACATCACAAACACTTCAGTTCTTATGTTGTGCTCTACTTGTGAAAAAAGCACTTTAATGCCCAAGTAGGATGGGCATTTCTACTGAAACATGCATCAAGGGAAACAGAGAGGCACAGCACAGGATCACCTGCCCCAGCTATGACTCCCTATCAGCTTCAATCGGGATGCTGATTGAAGAGGGAGAGAAAAAGTAGTTACGGAACGCAAATCATGTTAATGCCATTGCATTAGCTGAGAAACTTGTTACATCAAAGCCAAAAAGCTATTTAGGGGAAAATGACCAAGACTGTGAAAAACAGTCAACCAAGAGTTCTCTCAATACATCCCAAAGATATGGACATAACCAAATCATTAGGACAAACAAGGCTTCAAAGCCTATGGTGGGTGGGAGTCTAATACAGAGTTAATGGTTTGCTATACATTGGAGACTTAGCAATTAATCTAATCTGCAACATTCCTCATGTCTCTCCATGTGAGACCCAATCCCTGACATACAAAAATAAAAGATTCTGTATTTTACCGCAGGACTTTGGCTCCTTGAAAAAAAAAAAAAAAAAAAAAAAAGTTAAAACAAGTATACTGACATTATCGATTTGCCTATTGACAAAGGCGTTTGCTGCTCACTTGGAAAACCACTAGATGAGGCGGGTTCTTCCACCGCACATCACATCTTTGACAAAGAATGCTTGCAAAACACGGATTAACAGAATGACTGACATACTGAAGAGCAGTAATAAACAGCCTTATTGATTTAAAAAGTTAACTGTTTGGCAGTCAGCCAGGGGATAAACAGGGTGTTCGAGTACAGTGCCTATTTCACATTGTAGTTTTACAACACTGAACAGCAGATGTTCATAATTGTCAAAAAAAAAAAAACCACCTTGGTTAGTAGGCGTGTAATGGTACACGTATTCGTACCAAAAATTTTCGGTACGGATCTTTCGGTTCGGCATGCATATAGACACCAAACCAATGCCACAAATGTGGAACCTGTGTATTTCCCTCGAGCAAGATTCAGAATATTTGTGTTGCACAGTTCTAATATGAATGTGAAATTTGCTAATGTGAATACAACACAGCTCAGGTACAGTTAATTTCCTAAATGCACACCTTAATGGATATTTATTTACCTGAGAGAATATTTTTGATTTACTTCAGTAGATTTTACTTTTTTATTAGTAGGTTGCAGCAGTATTGACAGATTTTTTTTTTTTTATGAAAGAGTCATGCTTTGTTCAGTAAGCCACTGTTTAATAAAGAAAAAAGCAATTTGTTTCTTTTACTCCCGCTGTACTGAAAACGTACCAAACCGTGATTTTTGTGTACTGTTACACCCCTACTTTTTAGGAGATTTGTTTTTGCTTTGACAGTAAATAATCTCGAAAGTTAATTACAAAGCACAAAATGACTGCAGAAACATTCACGTCCTTCAAGTGAGTATTTAGTAGAGGCACCTTGGGCCTGAAGTCTCTGTGGACAGGTCTTGATAGAATTTGGATGTGCAAAACCTATGCAAAATTGCTCAAGCTCTGTTAAAGTCTCATGGGTACATGAGTGAACAGCTATTTTCAAGTTCAAATTCTAAATTGGACAGGTCTGGAATTCTACTTGTCCACTCCAGGACATTAACTTTGTTATTTTTAAGCAATTTGTGTGTTACCAAATATGAAGCATGAAATGAAAGTCATTCTCTTCCTCAAAAAAAAAAAAACCTTTTCCAAAGTCGCAGTTGTCTTGTATTTTACGGTACTAATTTTACCCTGTAGCTTTACAATCCTTCCAGGCCCTGTGCTGTTGAGAGGCATCCCAACATCATGATGCTGGCATCACCATGCTTCATGGTCGGGATGGTGTGTTTTTGGTGGTGCATTCAGTTTGACTTACACCAAATATAGTGTCTAATACAAGGGCCAAAATACTCAGTTTTGGTCTCAGACTACAGAACCTTCTTCCACTTGTTGTCAGTCTCCCACATGCCTTCTCACAACCTCTAGTCAAGATGTCAAATGAGGTTTTTAAACAGTGATTTTCCCTTTTCCACTCTCCCTAAGGGTGAGGAATTCAGACACTAGCTGTTGTATGTACAAACTCCTACATACCTGTCACACATCTCTTGGTGGTCTACCTCACTAGTGCCTTCCTTGAAAGGTCAGTTCATTTTTGAGGACCGCCTACTCTAAGCAGATTTACAGCTCTGCCATATTCTTTCCATTTTTAATGACTGACAACTGTATTCTAAGGGTATTTAGAAGGTATCAGGGACTTGCAACAAAATTTCTGTCTAACGATGAGACAAATGGTGTAGCCCTTTGATACCTTAAATACCCCTGGTGGAGTTCAGGATACTCCCACCGAGCACAGGTTTTGAATCCTCAATTGTCCAGTCACCAATTGTATAGATCCCCTGACTGGTCCTTTTAATGACCTTGTCATGGTGCTGTTTGGACTGCATCTTCATTCTCATGCTGTAGTTTTGCTAGGAAATTAACCCTTGAGCAATTGGACCTTTCAGATACACATTAATACTACAACCAGACTTCTAAAACCAACTGAGCACACCAGTGACGAATGAAGTCTGTCATTGTGAAAGGGGTAAACACAATCTATTTTGTGTCAAAACAGCCTAATTAAATCCATGGATTCAGTGGTGCAAAACAAAAAATGAAAATGTCCAAGAGGGGTGAATACTTTTCACATGCACAGTAAATCATAGCACCCCCCCCCCCCATTAATACCTTTTTCCTTTTACACTTGTGAATTCTAAACCAATTCACTGCCTTGCAAATGTCCCTCCCAGCTACTATTGAAAGCTATCAAAAATATCAGATGGTTAACGTGACATTGTTCAGTCCCAATAAAACGTATTTTCACCTAATAAATAATGACTGTAAAAATGACAGTACTTTAAGAATATTGCACACTTGATTGTACAGAAGGTATACTACATGGGATTCAGCCTTCATTCACATACACAAACCTCATCGCGAGGCAAGAAAGAGGCCAGCTGCTTGATCTTCAGGGTCTGGTTGTGGTTACACTTCTTGCACAGGAGCATCTGGCAGTTCACCCACTGTAGCGGCCGAGCCACCTCCGCCTGTGTGAGACCAGCAGACACCCCATGGTTCAGGTGTTCCATGTACTGCGCTGGGATAGGTTTGTTGTAATCACCATTCTGGGAAAGAGAAAAGCAAACAAAATTATATATTTAAAAAAAAAAAACTTGAACCAGCTGGAGGTCACTGAGAAGACGAGTTTTGGAATTGGTTCACAATTAAAGGGGACTTAGGTTCTAACTACATTAGCTACAATTACACTCCATTCTCTGTAGGACTTTCATCCCTTTCTTGCAAGGCTTACCTCTTGAAAGCCATTGTACTGCTCACAGTTGGGGCAGTCCCAGCAGTTTCTGTTTCCATAGGGAACCACCGTGTCTTGGTTGCAGAACCAACAGTTCACACTGACATGAGTTGGCTTCTTCCTGCCAAACCATATCAAGTTATCGACAGTCTATGGAGCATTGATAGTGTGCTTGTCAGGCCTATTAACACCACTAAGTGTTAAGAAATCTGAATGCATTCCTAGATTTGTTAGATTACAGCAAAAGACATTTTTAAAAAGGGGACACCAGTAGCAAGTGCACTGCCAGCTGAAGACTTGAGGTACCAGGCACCCTAACCATTTTTGGTGTGACAGTAAAGGAAGGTAGCAGGCTGGCTTACTACCAGAAACCATCAGGGCCATAACCCACTCTCACTGTTGGTTCTGTGGTTGGGAAACACCAAGTTAATTAACTAGTTTTTAACTCTGAGCTTTTCAGAAATAATCATCTAAAATGACTTATCCAATGGAGGGTAACAGGTCATCCGGGAGTGCATCCCCTGAAGCCCAGGGACGCCCTAAACAGAATGCTAGCCCATCATTGGGAACACCCTTACAAAATAAGTACAATTCAGAGATGTCAATCACTGTGGGAGAAATAAGGAGCACCCAAACACTGCATGAACAGGGGAGAATTTAAAAACTCCACAGGTGGACCTGAGTTCCCCCCCCATTTTCACAGGGAGTAAAGCGGAGAGATGGCAAAACATTAGGGATGGAAGTTACCAGGTTTCACAATTCATAGCGAGTAGGATTACCCTACTAATAAGCACCGGTTTTCAACCCATGCAAAAGTGTAGATACAGTACATGCATCTGCATCCTTGCATGGGACCAGTCAGGTAATTTGTGTTTCAACCCCCCATCAGTAACAGCAAGTGCTTAAATATGTTTAAAGACACCATCCACTATAAAGCTATTATCATGCCAAAGATAGCACACAAGAATCCAAAGACATCAGCCTTTAGTCTTAGGGTGAAGAAAGCAGCACTAGTCAGTTTTTTCAGCACCTAATGTTCATAAAACAGAAATTAGGAGCAAAGAGAATGGAAAAAAAAAAAAAACACCTATATAGAGGTCCTCCTTCCAGCACTCTGCATTTTGTGGATACACTGAAATGCTAAAGTGTGGAGAGGGAAAAAAAAAAAAAACCCCCAAGAGTGATTGGATTAATGATTAATAAAATCATTCTAATGCATCAACCATGTCTTTCTGAAAATTGACCAGATCTATAAAATCACTGAATATATATCCAACTGATTGTGAGGAACTTGATTACAAACTATGTTCGTACTATTTTCGTTCAACACAGACTTAATGGACATCTTCATAATGTCTAGGGCAATCGGTTTAATGGCCAGTATGTGGTCAACTTACATCTTTGCACAAATTGGTCATGCTAAACCCAATGGACAGATGCTGCAGCAGAACAGAGTTTCAAAAAAAGCACAACAGCACATATGGTGATGCACAACACAGTATAGCAAACCAACTGTAAGTGTGTAATGCCAATCACTGATTCGATGATGACTATCGTTTTATACGCCTAAGGACGACTACAGCCCCTACTCACAAATAAATTATGCGGTGGGATGAAACTTTGTTAGCATTAATATAGAATGCAAAATAAATACCATCACGGTCATAATTTTATTGCCAGTTTACATGCATGGGAACAGGGAGTGCGTGGAAACACACACCACAAAACAGAAACAATAATTATGAAATCACAATCAATTCAATATTTCTTGGCAACTACTGACTTTGTATTAGCAATCTCAGCGTTATAACAGCAACTTCAACAGTTAATTTTAATCAAATGCAACAGCATTCAATACTTTCATACTGGATAGCTGCAAAATATACACACACTCGCGCGCGCTTTCCAATTTCGTATTTTACTAAGTCGCTTCAGAGAAAGAAATACGTGTTAAGTTTGAAACCACTGATTGCGGCAAACACTATTTTTGACACTTACTATACCTCTTAGCCCAAAAATTCTATCGGCAAGGACGCAAAATGCGATTATTCCTATCAAAATCGGTATGTTTTGACTTTAGCATCAACTAACCATTTACTGTCTAGTAACAACTGAGCAGCGTTACGAACAGCTCGTGCAGGAGGGCTGCAGGCACGCCGCGCGCGCTAGGCCCGTACTTCACGCGGCTTTACCACAATCCTTACTTTGTCACATGTCGGTATATTAATATTCCAGCAGCGCAGGCCGTTGCTCCAGCTCCTCCATACAAGACGTGAGAATACTGTGATAACATCTGATTAAAAACGTCCATTTCCACTGAAGTGAATAACAGGACGAGGTTTCTATAAAGGAGAGGAGGCGTCCGAATGCCCCTTTGACCTCAGTGTAGTCACGGCTGAGCCCGCCCCTTAATGCAAAGCAATCGATTCAAAAGGATTAGCGCGTCCAAAAATTACTACATTTAGAAAGCTTTGCAGCACTTTTTTTAAATTCGTATTTCAGTAAAATGCTGTCAGTGATTATGAATACATGAATACGTCGTTTAGACAAGGAAAAAAGATTTTTAAACAGAAAGCATGTACAGGGTTAACCCGCAGCACCGGAAGTGTCACATGACGACACGAAAAGTAATGGGATGAACAACTTTTAGTTTTCTGATTATAGAAAATAAACTTGCTTAAACACTTTATATTATTTATATTTTTATTTTTGCTAAGTTTTACAAACAAGCCAGTTAAATTATTAGTGTTATTTGAAGAAAAAAGAGTTGAACCAAAATGTGGTTATTTTATGTATGTATATACTGTAAATAAATATAACTAAAAATTTCATTCGAGTATTGTAAATCTAACAATCTCCAATTAAAAAATACAGAAATGACTTTAAATGACTATATTTTAAGCCTTTAACAGGCTGCATAGAGCAGAAAGCAGAGGAAAACAACCTGGATTATTATCTTGACCTTGTAGAGAGTGCACTCACTGTAGCCTAATTTTGACTGAAGCAATGGCCAGAGATAAGAGAGCTCGCTTCTTATGTGTTGTTTTAATGAATGTGAATGTAACAAATGTTTTATTCTGTCTATTACTAAAACGTGACAAAAGTGTGATTCGATGTGGGCATGAGAGGTTACTGTTACTTGACAAGTTTATATAAGTGCAACAATAGCACATTCACAGATACATGGTGGCAACGGATGCCACTGAATGATTAAAGGTTTGATATAATATGATACACAACTAAATCAGTTAACGAAACAGTTCAGTCTAATTTATTGACCAGTAGAGGTTATTCAAGGTGAAGAGCACCGTCAAGGAAGTCGAGTGCTTGATTAATTTATTTTGTTTTAATGTGTTTTACCAACACCCCATCAACAAAATAAGAATTAACTAACAGAATGACACCCCAGATAGCAAGAGGATACTGGAGCAGCTGCTGAGGGTAAAGCAGGCGGCCCGCTGACAGCCCACAAACAGTGATTTGGCTTTTCGCTCATCATTTTTTTTGGTGGTCCGCCAATGGTTAAGCAGAGTTTAATTTTCCACGTGATTATTTACCCTTTGTAGATTGGTTTGAAAATTATATTAAGAATAATATATTCTAAGTAAAGTCAAAGTAGGAAATACAATGTTGTTACGAAATGTAATATTTATCAATTCAGATATATATTCTATGTAAGTGTATATAATCAATACAGAGGAAAGAAAAAATTTGGGGAAGATGTCAAAATGAACACACATGCTATGAAAGTGTGAAAGTGTAAAATTAACTGAAGAAGCCAAAGATTAGATTAGACCTAGCAGCAAAAACACTAATAATATTTTGACTCCATTTCTGATGCTATTTTTCCTGCTTCCTATTCTGATATCCTTTTAAAGAATATTGAGGCCTCTTTCTTAATATTTTCTCCATTCTTGCTATGGAATCTCCCTAACTCTCATGGAAAAAGAAAACATAGATATACATCAGGGTAGGGGTGGATCTGGTTTGTCAGGATGGACAAGTGACCTGGAATGATCAATAGACCTACTTTTGGTTAGCTTGCGCCAGTCCTTTTACATCGCCTTTCTCATCTGTACCTTTTTTGGTGTGCCACCTGGCTGTGGTGAAGAGTCAATTGTTCTTCTAGGGGGTGGTGCTAATGTTGTGGCTGATCGGCGTATATTGGAATAGTGGGCAAAGACAGAATGTGCATAATTTACATTCTGCATTGTTCATTCCTACATTAAAAAAAATTTAAGAGTTTCCTTGATATTTACAAATAAAACTTGCAGCTTTGTTTAGTATAGGCTTCATGAAAAGGTTGTGCTTAAAATCACCCCCTAATAATTGTATAGTACTCCAGTGCCAAATTCAGTGAGCAATTTAATTTTGCATAGTCAAATTCTAACCCATAATGCTCTCTCAGATAGTGTGTAAATTAAATACACTAACAAGCTAAGAGTTCCACCAAACAACAACCCAAAATAAGACCGCTGCCCCCCCACCCCCCCTTTAATTAGAGTACTCTGGATCATGCATCCAAAAAATCCTCCTTGTATTACAATTACTCTAATTCACATTACAAATTCGGCTTTCTTTGATCAAAATGGTAACTGCTGTTGATTTGAAAGTGGCCAATATCAGAAATCTTGAAGAGTGGGTCAGTCAAAACACCTTACAACTTAACTAGGTCACTGACATAAAAAAAAAAACAGCTGTGATTCTGCAGTAAAGCCTTATATTTAGTTTTTGGTGCAGTGCTTTCCTTCTTTTTGAGTTGTGCAAAAATGTACATTTGGTCAAAACCCCTAATGGATCAGTTAGTTGGAGTAAGTCCCTTTTTAATTTTTATATTTTAAGCTTGAGGAGTGTTTTATGGTCTTAAAAGTTTATTGAAAAGGCACCAATATTTGAATGTTTGATTGTGTTATGTAGTTAAATACTCCTCTGTTTTTGGTTGATTTAATAGATTGCTTTTCCCTGATTATTGTGTTAATGATTAAATTTAACCCAGCCACTGGGGATACACAAGCCACTGTATTTCTTTGTGCCAGTCCCAAGCCCGGATAAATGGGGAGGGTTACGTCAGGAAGGGTATCTGGTGTAAAATTTTTTTGCCAAATCTAATATGCAGACAACAGTACAGAGTTCCATACCAGATCGGTTGAGGCCCAGGTTAATAATGACCGCCACCAGTACTGTGAGCCAACACGGTGCTGGTGGAAATTAGGCTACTGTTGGCCGAAGGAGAATTAGAGGGGGGTGGCGAGGATGGATGTGGTGAGAGAGGACATGCAGGTGGTTGGGGTGACAGAGCGGGATGCGGAGGACAGGAGGAGATGGAGACGGTTGATCCGCTGTGGCGACCCCTGACAGGAGCAGCCGAAAAGAAATGATGATGATTGTGTTAATGATTGAATTTGAATAAATGTATTATTTTGGAAAAGAAATGTGTTAATTAGCAAATAAATACTTAAATGCAGGCAAGTGGATAGTCAGAGCACAGTAACAACATATAAACAAAACTATACTTTTCGGACGGTACATTAGCTGGAAAACTAGGGGAAAACCAGCACAGCTGCAAAGAGCTGCAATTGTAACTGGCTAATTTTAACCCAAGAAATAAGCTACTTTAACGTCATCTTGGCAAGTGCATATACTGATGAGGAATAAAATTATACAAAAAAAAAAAAAAATAGAGGCCGACAACAAACTCCAAAAAAGAAAAAAAAACTGTGATAATTGTGCTGGCTTTTTCTTTAAGCCTTACTTAATTAGCTATACCAAGCTAAGCTATAAAGTCAGATATTAATTATAGTAAACCGGAGACGTTTAGACCACTGAATACCACCGTGTATTTTAATACAAATCTTTACAAGCCGGCAAAGCGCACTATGCTTTTGCGTTTGTCGGCATTTTGAAACAGGCATGCAGCTTGAATTCCAATCAAGTTAGTCAAGTCGAGTTACGAGTAATTCAAGTTAGACAGTATCTGATAAGTTAGGTTTTTGTTAGATTGTTCAACAAAAGCATTTTCTATTCTAATCATTTTTACGTTTGCTTTTCAATTATAATTTAAGTTTGACTTGGGTTATCTTTCGAAATACACGGCTATACGATTAGATCAAACCCGCAACGTGAAATTAAAAGTTTTTATATCGAGTCAATGCACAGTGTGACTGTGTT
Organism: Gymnarchus niloticus; assembly: GCA_009936485.2. Lineage (NCBI taxonomy): Eukaryota > Metazoa > Chordata > Actinopteri > Osteoglossiformes > Gymnarchidae > Gymnarchus > Gymnarchus niloticus. Next base: position 250,055 of record JAACJT020000056.1, read on the forward strand.
TGAAAAAAAAAAAAAAAAAAAATTAAACCCTTTATGTCTGTAATAACTGTGTTGATCCTGAGCCGATTTTGATCATCCCTGGCAGAAATACACCTTAGACAATTGCAAAAAAAAAATATATATATAAAGTTTATTTCCCACAGAACCTGCTTTATGTACTCCTTGTAACACCACCAATAAATCTGAGTGTAATGTTCACAATGATATCAAAATCAGACCGCAAAATCAGATAACACTGAAATCAAAACCGCTGAAAAAGGTCATTCTGTTATTAGAGCAAGTGTTCAACGTGACATCGGTTAGCCTTTACATAGGTCCGCCATCGTTCAGCCAAAAATTTTGAAAATCGGCCCAGGATCAACAAATTTATTGCAAAAATAAAATGAGTTTAGTTTTTTTTTTTTTAAATAAAGTGTATTACATAACGCAAGGAACACGCTTAATGGGAGCTAAATGAGGGCGAGCTATACACGGTGTTCAAATAACTTTCGTCAGTTTTACAAAGTGTTAATAAATGTAAACTGTTATAAGAGATCGATCGGAAATGTAAAGACATGGCTACGCCGGAGGTACATGTATATCAATGGTGGACACGGTTTTTTTCGACGGTTTCCGATGCCATGTTGCGGTGAGCCTGGAGCAAAACAAAAAGTGCCCTTGCACCTCTCAGCCACCAGAGGGCACGCCCGCACCCGTAGCCGTAGCCACAGTTCCGGATTCCCCGCACATACATCCCATTACCTAATTACCGTCTACATAAAACTTCTTTTCCTACAGCTCACCGTTCCGTCACTGAACCATTCTCTCGTTTCTAGTGATGGCTCACGCAGATATTTGACAACGGTCTAACATCCGGAGAACAGAATTTCTCCGTTTGTTTCTTGTTGAAAAGCCCCCGTCATTTTATGCCTGCGAGTCTGCCAATCATCAGGTTCCGCCCTCTTCACTGCACCCGGTGAAGGTGAACGCGCATCATGCTATTAGTGCGCGCCAAGTAATACAACAAAATGAAGCCTCGTGAAGCGTTGCGGTTCACAATGCTTTATCCTCGAAGCTTCGTAAGTATTCACATTGCCATATGCCGGTGGAATTTATGTAGTGCAACAAACAGGAGAACGAAATACTGGTAAGAAAACACGTTTATTCTGTTCCTTTTAGTTGCGGGTTCTGTCATTACGTGTCAGTATAAATCAACATATCTGAAAAAGTTTCACACCTGACAAAATATTGATCATGAGAGTGAATATTCTAGTAGGAAGTGCATGGACCTGAAACAAAATGAAGAAAAATCGATGTGTAACTGTAGGGCACATAAGCTTTTGAATGATGGGCAGCATTTAACTGCCATGTTGTGTATTTATAAAATTATGACAAAACTTTGTAGAAATAACTGTCTAGGGCATTAATCACATTAGAAACAAAAGTTATATGGGTGACATGTTAGAGGCTGTACTTGTGCAACTTGGTATGCAAAATGAACAATTCCATAAGGATCTAAAAATTCTTAGATTTTTATTAAGGAACAATATTTTTCAACCGATTTTGGGCTCGAACGGTTTTTCTGGAACAAAGGTGTGCGTGCTACCTTATTATGGATTTTCCACTTAGGTTATGAACACTCTAGGATCTAAGTGCAGCTGGGTCCGTTTATTTTTCGGCACCTCGGGGAGTCGTCAGGTAAAAAGGGAATTCCAAAAAGCGTGGACGAGGGATTGGAGCAATAATCTGAAACCGAGTGGTAAAATCAATTAGCAAACATATCCAAGACAAAGGGCAAAGTTGGGCCAAAACACGATAAGCAATCCAGGGTCAGACACAGTTATCCAGATACCGTCAATAACGCAATAGTACAAACAATACCATCTACGGCCGTTTCTGACAGATATTGATAATATTTTGGAATCGATGCAGCTCATGAACAGTTGTAAAAGTGCCTTACTATTGTCTCGTTATTTGGCCTTCACTGGTCAGAACTCTTGATTGTGATTTTTGTAACTAAGGAACGTGTATGCCTTCTTTATGTACAGTGGATATAAAAAGTGTACACACCCCTGTTAAAATGCCAGGTTTTTGTGATTCAATTCAATTTTATTTATATAGCGCTTTTAACATGAAGCATGGTCACAAAGCGCTTTACATAGTCCTGGGCCCACAGTCCCCAGAGAATAAGCCAAAGGTGACAGTGGCAAGGAAAAACTCCCTCAGGAGGAAGAAACCTTGAGAGGAACCAGACTCAAAGGGGAAGCCCATCCTCCTCAGGCCAGCACCAGGCAGGACAAATTAATGAATACAAATTAGAACAATAGATACAAAAGAGCAAGTCTTGTAGCCGTCTGGGGTACAGCGTGGTCTTGCCGGTTGCAGTCCAGTAATCAGAGCAGGCTCGGTCGCTCAGAAAGCAGCAAGCTGGTCAGACAAGACAGCTGAAGTTGAGGGAGGGCACTTAGGCCAGAAGACAATATGAAGATCTCTTGAATCCAAGCCTCCAAGGGAAGCACCCCATTAGAGGGGGGCACAGGGGAAAGAGAATATGTATGAGTAGAGCAGTGATTTAAGGTGGCAGAATAATGGGTAATAAAAAATTAAACAAAATAACAAGGGCCCCGGCATAACTATATATGACAGAATAACTATGAGGGAGAGACCAATGGGGACACAGGCATGAGGAATCCTTGAATGCCAGCACTCCAACAACACAGTACATGCGAAGCAGGAGGGACAACACTGACAGAATAGTAAAAAAATGAGACAACGATAAATCATTTAAAAACTTTTTCCATCTTTAATGTGACCTATAACCTATACAATTCAATTGAAAAACAAGCAAATCTGTTGGGGGGAAAATATAAAAAATAAAAAACGTACAATAAGCTGGTTTCTATCAACTACAGCAGGACCGTGTGGATTCTGGCAGCAATCTGTGGCAGTGGTACTACTTTGAATGATCTTTTTGATGTTAGTTATTTTACCTTTGAAGAATGCCAAAAAGTCATTGCTTTTGAGAGAGGTTGGAATCTGTGGGTATACCTCAGAATGATTCGGTTAGTTTAGACATAGAATCAAACAGGAACCTAGCATTACTTTTGTTATTATCTATCAGTTGGGAGAGATATGTGGATCTAGCTGTGTTCAGGGGATTGTACTGTAAAACTCTATCTTTCCATGCAATTTTGAAAACCTCTGAGTTTGTACCCGTTACAATGACAATAAAGATATTCTGATTCTGATTCCGATTCTGTTAGATGAGCAGCATTTACACATAAGTCGCTTCTCGCATATTAAAGTCAATTGCGATTGTTTGCCTACTATCTATTAGTTCACCCGTGTAAACCTGATGATTAACATCATGTCATTTCATGTTCGGTACTGCAATATTGCCTTCTTTGGATCTTATTTGTGTGCATAATGTTTGCAAAGTAATAACTACATCTCCTTTATATTTGTAATATAGAATATTAAGTAGGAACTGTTTATCATTGTTAATGTGTTAATACTTGAGGGTGGACATTTATATCATGGTTATTGGTGATGTGGCTCTGCTTGTGATTGAAAGGTCACCAGTTCAAATTCCACAGCTGACGAAAGTGTACACGTCACTGCTGGCCCCTTGAGCAAAGCTCTTAACCCCAATTGCTCCAGGGGTACATGTACACTGGCTGTCCCTGTGGACTGACCATCGACTCAACTTGGAGAGAAAGAAGTGAAAACTGTGGATTTCCCCATGGGAATGATTAAAGTAATGATTATTTTTACCTTACAATATGTACTATATTATGTGTATAGATTTGTTTTTTATTTTTTTTTTTTACAAATTATGCGTATTTTCTTTATATATAGAGACCACCCATAAAACAGCAATTATAGCTCAAGGAGGGTGTTGCTGGTGAAGTCATTGGGATTAAGGACCTTCATCAAATGATCATTCCTAACAGGATGCCAGTGGTGACTGCAGTTCTTGTGAACCAAGTGCATAGTTCATCCACCTGAGATTTACTTCAACCACTTCTAAATTTCCCCTAGTCCCACACCAATCTCCCCTCTTATAAGTCTTAATTGCTGTGTTCAGTCTTTTTCCACTCTTGGGTCAGGCTCAAGCATGATAGAAAGAGCTGAATCAATTACAGACCTGGTGAAAATCACCCATTTTCAAGATGTCTGTGAACAAGTTGCCATAGAAACCCTTAACCATACCATCTGACTCTAGAGTGACAGAACCACACAGTTTGGAGCAGAGAATACCCTAGATGGGACAGAGGTTTATTCAATAGCAGGGTGCACACTGACACATACAATGATTCATCCATTTTCCATACCAATTTATCCTATTCAGAGGCATGGGGAGCCTGGACCCTATCATAGGCAGTCTACGGTACAAGGTGGGGGACACCCTGGATGAGGTGCTAACCCATTATAAAGCACCTTCACAGTATGGACAATTTAGAGATGCCAGTTAGTGTACAATGCGTGTCTTTAAACATGAGAAAAAAACCAGAGTACTTGAAACCTGCAAAGTGCAGGCAGATCATGCAAACACCACATACTGAGGTGGGTTTTGATCCCCCAACCCTGGTGGTGCAAGGCAATAGTGCTAACCATTGAACTACCATACGATGATTTCTTTCGAGAAATTTTGAGACACCAATTTACCTAACAAAAATAGGACTGCAGTAGGAAATCCATGCAAATGGGCAGAGCATATAAACACCTCACACACACAAAGATTCAGGAGCAGAAATCAAACCCATAACCCCAGATGTGTGGAGAAAATAAACTAATTTTTGATATATAAATGTTTTTTGTAGTGTTGTGGTCAGTCTTTTTTTTTTTCTCTCTCTTTCTGTTTGGCCCTGTTGGTTCTCTTGTGGAACTAGTCAATTAGCCAATTAAGAGGCAATTAACTTAGTTGTGTTTGTTCTGTGTCTGATTGGCTGAGCCGCCCTGATTCGCACCTGACTTGTATTTTCCTCAGATGACAGGTGAAATAAAAGGAAGACCAGAGGAAACAATAAAAGCTTTTAGTTGTAGTAAAAACCTATGTGTTGTTAGGTGGGTTTAGGGCTTTCTTTTGTGTTTTTACCTCTGGTTGGAATATGTCAATTTGTTATATTGATTGTTATTTTTGGCACTGTGTTTATCTTTTATGGGATTTCAGCTAACTAAAGTGTTATTTTTTAAAAAAAAACTAGGTATTTTTTTGGTTTTTGTTTTAAAAGGGACACTTTCAATTACATATCATTGATAGCACATATAGTCATAACCTTAGTTATAAGTTACACTGATCACAGTAAGGGTGTGTGTTTTCCTTTCCCCCAGGTGGAAGAGACCTGGATGCGTTGTTTTAATGTTCCCCGGGTCGGGTTGTAACAGTAGCATGTATTTGGTTTGTTCTACAGGCACTTCCATGAAAACATTTGTACATCACTGGTGTCCTCAAGAAAATGTATATAAAATATGGAAATGCAGAATGGTCTGATTTTTTTTTTTTTTTTAGCAAAGGCGGACCATCATCTTTCACCGTGAACAAAATGTTAACGGGCCAGTGAGATTTGCAGCTTCTTGGATTCATTTAGTTGAAGGGAGAGGTAGTACTTCATTAGTCCTCAGAGGGAAATTAGGATGTTACAACAGCTCAGATTCAGATGACCAAAACAGAAACATACCCACGAAAGAGAATGGAATTGATGATAAAATAGGATATGTGAATTAAAATGTGCTGATGCTGAGTACATGAGAATTAATACAAATAAAAATGTTCAGGTAAATATGAAAAAGCAGAAATGTGCACTAGGCACAAGTGATCATAGTCAAGACTGTAATCTATACTGTTTCTTGACAAATTGTAATTGCTAGCAGGCTCAGATGCAGTAAGTCCTACTGGTAGCAGTTATGGGAGGCTTTCGAAAAAGTTTTTTCTCATACCTTGGAGCAGGACTGTTTCACTTTAGGCACTCTTTGGTGCCAAAACAGTCTCAGAGCAGATGAGTTACTCATGAAGCTGCTTCATCAATGTCTACAAGAATCCTAGGAGTAATGACAGATGAGCAACTATCCTTTGCTGACCACATTGTACAAATCTCCTGGTCTCGCAGATGCTCTATATAACGTTGGGAAGATTAGACCTTGTTAGAATACGCACCTTAGCTCCAAGTCTGGACACTTATTTCAGGATTACACTACTGTAACACGTTACTGACAGGAGTGCTACCTACACACCTTGAGTAACTCATCAAGACCTACATTCAAAAAGGGAGAAACAAGGGCTAAGGCTAGCAGAAAGATTGAAGCAAACTTCTCTACATGGATTGATGAGAGTGTTGCATTTGCTGTATTGGCCTGCTGGCAGTATCTGGCCAATGATAAGTATCTGTGAGAGACCAGAATTGTTTGTTCTCCCAGGCTGCAGATCTAATTTTGTGCCTAAAATGAGTCCTGTTATTTATGGGTGACGTAGGTTTTGGGGGAGTTTTTGTTCTTTGATAAATGACAATATCACAAGACAATTGTGTGTTATGTTTACTCAGGTAGTCTTTTGTCATATACTAAATTCATTTGGTGACTAGAAGCAATTAAGTGTTGTTAATAAACAAAAAAAGGAACTCAGGAAGGGGGGGGGGGCAAATACTTTTTCACAGCACTGTAGCCTTTATCGTAGGGAAAAGGTTCAGGACTTCCATACCCGACTTCAAATGTTCAATGATTTCGGCGTCTGAATTAAAACAATCTGTTTCATCATAAAAAGCGAAGAATTCATTTTCAATGGAACCGCTACTGGAGGCAGGTTGATGAAGTTTGACACTTAGTCAGTAGTGCCTGTATCCTCAGACCATCTTTCCTTTCCTCTTCCCTTAACTACCGCAGTTTAAACTTTGGCAGTATGACAGCATCTCTGCCGTCAAACACATTCGCAAATCGCGTATTGATAGCCTGCAATATAAAGATTGGATAAGGTCGGCTATGTAAAATGCACTTGAGCTGATTTGTTGACGTCACATTTACACATTACGCTGTGACTTGCGTATTTAAAAGCAGATAACAATATGACTAAAGTGGAATATTTTCATATCATACACATATCGTGTCAACATTTTTTCTCTTTTTATCAACAACAATAAAGCAATTTACTTTTGTGAAACTTCCTCAGCCAACTGTCTGCTAAACACTGATAGAAAACTCATTTCGTATGGCTTAAAAATTATTTACCAATCAAGATAGGCATAAGGATTCACAGATGTCACAGTTTTTCTACCTAATTGTATAATCTGCTTTTCTTTTCAGTATACCGCTCAAGCACAGCTGACCGAAATCAAGCGATTGTAATGCAAGGGCACACAGAAACTGTAATGTAATTATTGAATTTAAGAACAGTAACGCGTTACAGACAAATGTAATGTGATTACATTAACGTGTTACATCCAGCACTGCCACTGACGTATTTCATCATCAGTCATTCCTTGCCTTCTAGTATTTTGCACTTGTCCAATAGGAGCCTAGTATTCAAGGTGTTCGATCTGAAAGGCTGTTCTGTTTTTACAATGTTACACAAGGTATCATGTATCTCTTACACCAAAGTTAACATGCACTTGTTACTCGTCCCTCACTGCATACTCAAACTAGCTGCACTTGTACTTTACTTCGATCCTTAACAGCTTTATGCTTGACATGAATTTTCCTTGCTGTATGTCACTTAGGTGCATCTGTTAAAAGTAAATGTAATGCTTGATTAGCATTCTGCTCTCTAACACCTCTATGAGGTCAAGACTGATCTCCAGCATTCTTCCAGCCTCCATGAGGAGCTTGTTCAGTTTCCTGGTGTCTCCTGCCTTCATACTGCTGCCCCTGCACACAACTGATAACCAATAAGCCATGGTATCAAAATTTTTAGGCAATAAATGATCTCGCTGTACCTGGAGTATGAAAGTCTCTATAACCGTTCAATGAGTAATATGTAAACTGAACAATTCAAAATTTGCTTTCTGTGATGCATTTCTCCAAGTAGAATGCCAGAATGTAATACAGAAAACATGGATCTCTTACAAAATAAAAGGTCAAGTTATCTGATGATATAATTCCTCCAAATATATATGATAGCAAATACAAATAACAGTGCACGACTGTCCATTAGGAATTCCACTTGATTCAAATGCTGCAAAATATCTTCTTGGCCATTTGTTACAGTAAGAACAATATTGCATGTACCAAATTTATGAAGCACATCGGTGTAAAGAATCAGGACGGCACACAAGTGTGAAGTCTTCATCAGAGGTGTAATGTGGGTGGATGCCCTTGATATGCATACCTTAAGTCAGCTGCTGTTAAAATATTGTTTTTCTTGTATATGTTTTTTCCATCCAACTTCTAACTGCTTATGGTCAAGGTCATACAACATAGGTTACAAGGCTAAACTACACCCTGGATGACATGCTAATCCATTGCACGGCATATACACATACACTCGCATGATTGTAGACTATGGGATTTTAGACACCAATTTGTAACTGCGGACTGCACAAGGAAATCGGTACAACACAGGGAGAGTATGCAAACTCCAAAAGAGGTGGAATTCAAACCCAAATACCCTGGAAGTGTGAGGCAACAGTGCCATCCTTCATAAATCACATTTCCTCATAGGGACACAATATTCTCTTTGCAGAGTTCTACAAAATACTGTACATTGTACAACAGAGAGCCACTGCACATTCTGAGGTAAAAGACACTTACCTCCAGGTTCTTCCATAACAGTATCAGCAGCATGATGTGTCAATCCCATGGCTGACTTAGTACCAAACAGTGCCATAGTATTAGTGCACTTATCTATGTCAGGGTTGTGGAGGGGCCTGGAGTCTATCCCAGGCAGCATAGGACACAAGGCTGGGGTAGACCCTGGACAGGATGCCAGTCCTGCACAGGACACATGCACACAATAATGCACCACAAACAATTTAGGGGAGTCAATTAGACTACATTGCATGTCTTTAGACTGCAGAAAGAAAGCAGAGTACCCAAGGAAAAGCTGTGAGACATGAGAAGACCATCACGCACACACAGGCAGGACTCAAACCCAAAGTAGTGCATCCATCCATGCCTCAAGTGAAACAACCATTGTAAAAATGTATAGTGCAGAAACACAAAGACAATATATTTTTTTATTTTAATTAATGTAAGTCTAAGTCCTGGAATAAGAAATTATTCAAACAAATCACCAGAATGTTTAATGCATTGCATTATACCTGACTAAATATACATTTCGGTCCTCAACATATGAAAAGGCATTTTCTATTACATATACGAAATAAACGTAATGAAATTATGACCACAACTTTTTCCACTGTGCACAGAAATTCCAGCTGATTGCCATAGGCTAACAAAGAACAGAAAAGTACACTTTGACCTCAGTAGTTTTTAGTCCCAGTCTCTCAGTCCATCACATTAAGCATCCATTCTTTTAACATACTTCTCAAAGAATCAGAACTGCTAGTCACACAATCATCTTTGGATGTTTAAAAATTTATTTATAAAATGATAATAAATAATAATTTACATACCTTCACAGTACAACTTGTCAGTTCAGTTTTTTCATGAATTGCTATTTACTGCAGTATTCAATCATCTTTTTTAAAGTACCATACATTTCCTCTGGGTTCAGACAGAGGATGTAACAAAACAGGTCTGCTTATGTTCCCAGCCCACCTTTTTGCAACAACAAACATAGGATTAAAGTCTGCAAATCAAGACTGAATATAGGGGTCTTTCTTCCAACACAGCAGGTTGTATTTCAAAAGTATGAGGATCAGCCTGCCCTATCCACCCAGGGCATAGATTTCTGTGGTAGATGGAACAGGATCCCCTCACTGGGGGGGCTGGCCCAGCAGGTAGATGATCAGCTCATAGGTAGAGAGAACAATTGCTGTGTTGGGGATCTGTCTGATAAGCTGTGGGACAAGACCACGGTAGAAAGCTGTATAGCCCTCTTCCCTGGCCACCAACTGTGCAGTCTGGAAGAAGTATTTGTATTTGCTACCCTCCTCCCGGAGTCTTGTTCGGATCACCTCTGTTGGGTAAGAAGCACAGAGTGAGATTTCATCTCCTTTTCTTTACCCTCTTACCATACATCTTTATCTGGCGATGTGTACTTACCGTGTGGATATGCTATACAGGATGCACACCCTTTGGCGAAAGCTGCCGCCCCCATGAGCACCAGGAAGTCAGAGCCAGGCCTGTCACGACTGCCACTGGGGGCCGCAAAGTGGCTGCTCACTAGACGTTTCTTCAGAGTCTCATAGATGAGGAAGCAAATCATGGTCTCCGAAATGCCAGCATAAGACGCCGTCAACCCACGGTAGAAGCCACGGACACCCTCAGTCCGGTACACGTAGCGTGCACACTGCAGAGCATTCATCTTCTTCTCTCCTCGTGCCCTGGAGGTCAAGAAGGGCACATGGTGACATAAGAGGGACTGTTCCATAGGTCCAACAGCACTACTCCATGCAGACATCAAAGCACGTGCATAAATTCCATCAGTTTTTAAACCAGTAATACGTTCATAATGGTGGGAGGCCCACATCATTTGACTTTATCATGTGGCTGCAATAGCAGGAGATGTATTGGTGCAAGGCCCTCCAACAAAGTTAGTCACTGCTAGGCCAAGAAACACCTGACCTATGGTTTCGTATTTAGGCTCCAAAGCAGACTCCCTGCGTGCGTCAAGCTTGCCCATTTATAACTCTCCACTGGTCACACGCTTATGAACACCACGGCTGGAAGCAGCCCAAGGTCACTTAAAGTCCAGTTGGTCTCTGACCGCAGTTAGAGTTACACATGCATAACTGCACGCAGACAAGGTCTATGCAATTACTTTCAGTCTGTGTACACGAAGTAAATCTAAGATGGGTTTAGGCATTCAAGAACATTCCCATACTTCATTTCCAGCTGCATCCGGGTTTTGACCATCCAAACAGGGTTCATCAAGGAATTTGTAACAAAAGCTGAGAGGGAAGAAATCAAGCAGCAGTAGAGTTAAACATACATAGATGCAAAATGGTCAAGCAGTAACTACATTATAATGAACATAATTGTCCTAATCAGCACTGAACAGGCAAGATCACACCTAAGCAAAACAATAAGGTTCTTAAACAATTCAGAGCTCGGCAAAATACCACCCAGCTCAGAAACAAATAGGCTGTACAAGGCTCCCAGATACAGTAACACAGTTAGCAACCTTTGTATTAACACAGGAAAATAAGAACATACATTTCACAGCATGTTGTGTGCGAACATTTAATACATAACTAAATTAACATTGTTCATATAGTGCCACAGTTGCAACTAAGGACAAGCTCAAAAAAGTTTAACTTGTCTGGTCGGGCGGGCACCTGGCATTACGCACCAGCAAAACCAGCAGATGACATGTGCACCACCCAGCTGTTGGGCACAAAGATGCCATTGAACTGCTCTCTGGACTTGGAGTAGGCAGCAAAATAAATGGCTCTGTAATAAAAAAAAAAAAAAAAAAGACCAATCATCCCAGAGAAAGCAAACTGTTGTTTTTGCAACTTAGTCCAAAATTACACCTGTGCTGCCCTGGTCCCCTCCACACAGAACTAAATCATGGCAGCGGTTCGCCCAATGAAGTCTGTTCTAGATGGGTCCACCCTTCTGAAACTCCTCTGGAGCAGCCTGTACTGGCCAGCTGAAAAGGCTCAGCTGGCAGGAGGATGGCAGCAGGGCCAGAGAAAGGCCCACGACTCAAGGCTTTGGATGCAGGACAGAGTCCCACAAGCATGGCACAAAATGGTGCGAAGCCATCAGTTCTGGGCTACCCCTTGTAGGCAGATCTTTATTCAGACTGCTGCAGAACCAGCTGGCTTTACTCTCATTCTGGCAGGCTATTATTCATGGTGTCTTAGAAGAAATACCACCTTCCACGCAATGCCATCTTGCTCAGTCATACTCCTTTTGACAGAAAGGAATACAATACCTTGCCATAGGTTTTAACTATCATTACAGTGCAGTATTAAAAAAAAAGGACAAACACAGATACCTTGAAGGGGCCACACCAACCAAATTTGGCCCAAGTCCTCTGAATAGAGATCTTGGTCCTTCTTTCTCCAGAATAGATCTGAAACGAAACAAAAAGAAAAAAAATAGAAATTAAATTGAGATTTTCTATGCTCAGAAAAATAAATCAATTTCCATATTGCTAAACCATCAAATGTCAAACAGGACTATGGTTTGACTACTAAACTTCATAAAATTAAATTTAAAATAGGATGTTGGAAAATAGTCTCAACTATCAAAATAAGATGCAGGGAGCTTTAACATCATGCCTGAAATCACTGCTTTAAAATGCCCAAAGGAAGGCAACACTCCAGCAACTCAAGCCATTATTTTTTAAAAAGTAATGACCAGGGAATAGCCTTATGCTATCAAGGCTGTCCAGTTCTGAGAGCACAACCCCTTCAGTGCAGCAAAACTACACATCACAGTTTCACACAGACATTCTTTGTTTGTCAGCCACAGTCATTTGTCCCAGCTTGACTTATGGGTACAGTGACTTTAAACAGAATGTATTCAAATGTATGGTGCTCTCTAATATAAAAAGAGATACACAAATTAATGGTTGCAGAAGCTCCTCAACATAGCCCTCAGTGTTCCTTCGGCCTGTCCCTGGGCGTGACTGATTAGCATTGCAAGATCATAAGCACCTAACCATCATTTAAAGGTTTATCATATTCAGCGCCACAGAGGGAGCTGGAGCCAACTCCATGCAACACAAGGCTGGCGTATACCCTGAAAGGGTTTCCAGTCCATTGCAGAGTATGCACACACGCAGACACACACACACACTCGTACTTTAAGGACAATGCCAGTTAGCCTGATTGCAAGTCTTTGGACAGAAAGGAAATCAAAGTACCCAGAGGAAACAGGGTATACATGCAGGCCTCAGAGTCACAGAGCAGAGGCGGGATTTGAAACACTACACCAGGAGGTATGATGTAACAGTGTTACACACCAATACCCCATGCCGCCTCTACAGTATAACCATTCATTTTAATTTAAAAAAATAAATTTAAAAATCACAATGTTCTGAGAGGGTTTGATGTTTGGTATTCCAAGAAAATGTGAAATGGTATAGGAAAGGGCGTACCGTAACACCTGCAGAAGACCGGGTGTTACGGGACCAGGACGAAGGACCCCCGTTCCACTCAGAGTGCCCAGCTGAACCTGAAACACTGGCCGGAGGCTGATCCCAGACGACTGCAACCTGGTCTTCAGGACCTCCAGTGGGCACGTCACGATGGCACCAACCGTCCCACCGCACCTTCAGTGGGTAAGGACATTTACTCAAAGGAGAAATCTACTTGGGAATCAGATTACGAGAAGGACACATCATGGATGAATTTAAAATCTCATTAAAATTTTTAATTTTAACAACTGACATACTGGATAAAAATGTTGGGAAAAAAATTCTGGTGCTGACATCTCGAATAATAAAAATGATATATCTCAGTTTTTGGTAGGTTTGGCTGTTAAATAACTTGCAGATAGTTTGTTAATTTCAATATCCAAACTGCACACTACTAGGCTATATAATTATTGCAGAACTGGCTTGTGTACCAACAGAATCATAAGCATTTATTTAACTGGATGCATTATGGAAACAGTTCTGGTTTGTGTTCCCTTTCACATCATAAGCATTCCGTTTTTGGGATGAACTTGCTTTACACAATCTTGCCTGCTGCTTTGGAGCTACAACAGATAGACCTTCGACAACAGATAGACCTTCGACAACAGATAGACCTTCGACAACAGATAGACCTTCGACAACAGATAGACCTTCGACAAC